>LPNX011113177.1:242951-285859 GCA_001517045.1 Pseudotsuga menziesii
TTGTACATTTCACTCTCTAATTACTACATAGACATTGAAAAAATTAATTGCACATTTCACTCTTGAGAATGATTGGTAGGCGAATCCCTCTATGATCCCACATTTCACTCTCTAATTACTGCACAGACATTGAAAAAATTAATTGCGCATTTCAGTCTTGATAATGATCGGTAGGCGAATCCCTCTATGATCCCTCTAATTCCTACACAGACATTAAAAAAAAATAATTACACATTTCACTTTTGATAATGATTGGTAAGGGAATTCCTCTAATTGCTGAGTGGATTTTATTCCTAAGTGGATTTGATCCCTCTAATGATAGTAGCTTATTATTTTAATTGATTATAATGTTATCTATTTCGGAGATTGCTAATTGTGTTGATTTATTTAAGAGGTATTATTCCAGTAAGAAACTAAAGATAGTAAGTTTACATAGATATAATCCCTTGGCACATGTAACATCAATGGAAAATTTCACACCATGTAATTATCTGCAAAAAATTAACCCCATGTAATTATGTGCAAAAATATGTTGGCCTACTAAACAACCATGCAAGGCTTCTTAAAGAACCCATGGTAAATTGCATTCAAGGAGATTTCATTATTTTTTTTACCAAATTTCCATTAAAAATAAGGAAAATAAAAAATAAACTACTCTTAAAATAAATTATAAAATTTCAAAAAATATATTATTTCAAACACTAATCAATACATTCATTTCCCAAGACTGTTTTTCCATGAGCATTGTACCATCCATCCGTGAATCATAATGAAAAAAAACTAAGATTTGCACAAATTCTGAATTCATTATTATACTTTAAAATTTCTAAAAAGATTACAGATGTACTTTCAAGTCTCTATCACTGGATGACGGAATTTCTAACCATGTTTGGATCAAGTGAAAATGGTGAAGAGAATTTCAATATCTGCCACCATGTTGAAACTCATCTAGGTGTTGAAGAACGCTGTTACATTTCCTTCGAAATGAATTTGCTACATTTTGAGCAACGGGAGCACTGTTCTTAATGCAAAGATAACGAACCTAACGTCAATTCCAACCTGCTAAAGAACTTTCCAACTCTCACAAGCACCATGTGAGAGTTGGAGTTGAGTTGAATTAGTTCCTCCTCACACAAGATAGTCGTTGATAGTAATATCATACTCATAATCGACATTTGCAAGAAGATATGTAAGCAAAAACGATGTTATACATTTCCAAATGCAAATGACAGTTTTTTAAATTCAAACTAGAAGTGTAATTGTATTGTAATTGTTGTACTTAAAAGGTGGAGAGCATATTAAAATTTCCTTAGTTTCGAAAATTGCAACAGGAAAGGAAATCCCAAGTTCAAAATTTACAAATGTGTTTTACTAACATAGATCTATCTTAAAAAAGTCTACCAATTGTTGAAATAGATCAAATTTCTAACTTTAAATCCTTTTTATTGGAAATGTTAAAAAAATGTACAGTAATGTAGAATGTGCCTCTTCTATCCAAAACAAAAGAAGAATGATTGTTTGGGGTAAAATGGAAAACCCTAGTGTGACTCTAAATCTAAACCATATTTACATTTACTTAATCCTTACAAAATTATTGTCTCTATTTTCCAGTTTAACAATTTATTCAATCCTTAATACTTATTACTTATATTGAGATAATCCTCATAATTCTATTTGTGTTTTCAACTTAACATGTTCCTTACAATGTTGATCAAACTCCATTTTTGTGTAACCCCCCACGACTGAAACCAGCCTAGATCCAAATCCTAGGCTCTATCAAGCGCTGAGAGGGATCAAATATCCCGAGGTGCAAACCTCTTCTCAGGTATTGCACTCAAGGTGCTTTTCGAGGAGAGGTTTGCACCTTGGGAGATTTGATCCCTCTCGGTGCTTGATAGAGCCTAGGATTTGGATCTAGGCTGGTTTATCCACAGCTGGGTAATTCAATTTAGCTCCCTGTAGACCAGTGCTCATAAATGATATGGGGAAATCATCTCCCCCATCTTCCTTTTGGGTAAGCACTGTTGCCAGTGAATCATCAGATGTGAAACTATACAAAATAAAATGTTTCTCAAAATCTGGACTTTTGAGGGAGGGTGCATGCGGAACAGCTGTCTTTATTTTACTAAATGCATTCTTCTCTACATTAGTCCACTTGAATTGTACACTTTGCTTTACCATTTGTTGCAAAGATTTAACAATTTGAGAGAAATCTGGCATAAACCTTCGCATGAAATTTATTGTCCCCATAAATGATTGCATGCCCTTTTTATTATGGGGTAAGGGAATCTGTTCGATAGCTCTGATCCTCTCTGGGTCTATGGAGATCCCCTTCTTAGAAAGCAGGTGACCCAGTAACTTACCTTCGGTAATGGCAAACACGCACTTCTTCGGGTTTAATGAGATACCATATTTTCGGCAGCATTCAAAAATCTATTTTGAATGGAATGCGTGTTCCTCCTTTTTCTTTGAGAATATTGTGATGTCATCAAGGTATACTATAGCACTGCGGCCAATCAGACCGCGAAAATCTATGTCCATATCCCTATGGAAAGTAGCTCCAGCGTTTATGAGCCCAAAGGGCATCCTTCTGTAAGAAAAAGTCCCCCATCTGGTTCTGAATGTAGTTTTAAGTCTGTCTTCTTCAGCTACTAACACTTGATTGTAGCCAGAGAATCCATCTAATAAAGAGAATAATTCAAAACCCGAAACTATTTGCAATATCTGTTCCATGGGTGAGACAGGATAATTGTCTTTATCCGAAGCGTGGTTTAGGTTTCTGAAATCCACACATAGTCTAATTTCTCTAGATTTCTTTCTTACTGGTACCAGATTTGAAACCCATTTCGAGTGTCTAACTTAGAAAATAATTCTAGCATCCAACAACTTCTTTAATTCATTCTGAATTAGAGGCTCCAGTTTTGGATGCATTTTGCTTAAAGGCCGTTGATAAGGCTTGACCCCATATTTGATGGGGCTAACATGCTGAATAATATTGGTGTCATACGTCTTTAGATCTTCATACGTCCAGGAAAAAACATATTTGTATTGTTTGAACAGGATGATGAACTTATTCCTTTCACCTGGAGAGCAACATTTTCCCAAATTCACATATTTAGGCTCAATTTCAGTCCCTAAATTAATTAACTCGAATTGTAGAGATGCGCTATGAGTCTTCACATTCACCGGCCTTCTAAATTTCTCATTTAGATCAAACATTCACTCTAGAGTGCTGACTCCTTTAGGAATAAAATTATCAAATTTTAGCTCAGCCTGATGTTCTTCATCATCAATAATCGCCCCTTTGAAGGTCTCGTCATTTGTCAGGAATTCTAGAATCTGTTGATCATCATCAAAAACTCGTAGATTGGTAATCATATCTGGGATCGAGGGCATGAAAAGTAATTCAATAGAACACTGGTTATTAGAGGGAACAAGCCTCGCAGCTGAGGTGGCCAATACGTTAGCTGCTGCATTCTTAAATCTAGGAATCGACATGATATTAAATGCATGAAAACATTTAAGAAAATCCCATACTTCATTTTGATAAGCTTTTAAATGAGGCGAAATGCAATGTATTTGATTTCAAATTTGTTTTAAAATTATTTCAGAATCCCCATACACTTTCATATTTTCTACCTTTAACTCAATCGCTATTCTTAGCCCCTGTACTAAAGCTTCATATTCGGCTATGTTATTGGTGCATTCAAACTCTAACCTACATGAGAGAAAATGTTTATTTTTTTTAGGATCAGTCAGGACACAGCCGGCCCCTAACCCTTCTAAAGTTTTAGAGCCATCAAATAAAAGCGTCCAAAAATCACCTATCACTACTGCGCATGAATAAACATCTACATCTACAGCTAAGTCTACTATTTTACAATCGATTTCATCAGCCTGTGAGAACTGAAGGGGATCAGGCTGAGCGTCTGACATATTGTTGGCTTCTTCCACTTGATAATTTCCCGGTTCTAGCTCAATAAAGTAATTTCCCAAAACATAATTCACTGGTTCATTTTTACCTTCAAACTGAGTAACATTGTGTTTCATATGGGGCTCTCTTAAAAATTTAATTTGATTTGGGATTCCTTTATAAGGTAGCCACATATGTGACCAGTCCGAGGAAAAATATCCACTCAGCTTTCCCAACCAATCTCTGCTCAAAACAAGTCCATAAGCTTCAGGTATGTCAGCTACCACAATGTCAATGAATTGGCATACCTTATCATTTGAAGATAAGCGAATGAGAACATCCTCCATTTCCCCAATTACTTTCACATTCGTTCTATCCAACTGAATGACCCTCCAGGTAGATGGTTTAGGCTATCCATTTATCTTTTTGTAGACCGACACCGGCATAACATTGACTGATGCCCCCGACTCTACTAGATAGTTGTGCATGTTGTGGTTGAAAATTTCAAAATTTAGGAGAAAAGGTGGAGTCTTGCATTTAGGCTTACCTCCCACACTTGTTTCACCAATTTCTTCTTCTTGGGGCTGATTGTCAGTGGGAAGTTTCTCCTCTGATATTTCAAGTGCTTTTAATAACTTTTCTTTCTGCTGCGGCACATTGCACATCTCAAATAGCGAGATATTTTCCCTTACCTTTTTTATATCCTCCACGATGTCATAATCCATCTTATGTTCTGTGAGATTTGTTTTAACATTATTTATTTTCTCTTCAATGGGATTAGTAGGCATGTTGATCTTTCTTGGATTTTGACTGGTGGTGGTAAATTCCATAATTTTATTTGCTAAGGTGTTTTTTTGAAATTTCTTAACATTCTTTTGAAGTTTCTTAATCTTTGGGAGCATAAGACTGTCTTCCTTAATCAATCCCTGGATTCTCGTCATTACATTTGTTTCCAAGATATCTTCATGTCTTAGATCCTTTTCTTCCTCGATATCAAACAACGATACACAATCCAATAAAACCATGGCATCATCTTCTTGTTTTTCTATTGATTTATTGTTGCCCTTTCCCTCTTCATCATTATCCTCAGTTAATTTGGAATCCAACAGCTGATTCATCACCAATTTCATTGAATTTATCCATTGAGGACAATTCTTTTCAGAATGGGGTTGTTGGTGAAATGTGCAAACGTTATCCATCCCTACCTCCGTTAAGTTCATCGATGCGGGACTGTGCGAAGGGGGTTGGAATTGATTTTTATCCTCCCTTTTCTTGTAATAAGGCTTATAAAACTTCTGGGCTTCTTTTTCCTTTTCCAAGTCTATTATTCTGTTAGAGCGCTTCTGCATCGTCTTTTCCATTCCTTCAAAATCGGGTGATTTCTCCTCTTTAGGCTTAGTAAATAACACGGCTTTCCTCCCTACATTTTTTTCTCTTGACTGCTCAGGTTAATCTTCGATGCTTTCCTTTTCAGCCTCTACTCTCTTCACTTCTTCATAAGTCTCTGCTAGCGTAGGTATGGATTTCGCTTTGGCAAACATGGCCAACTCGGGCCCTAGAGCTGAAGTATAATACTCAATCAAGACTTTATCTGAGGGTTTGTCAGTTTCAGAAAATTTCTTAAGATAAGCTGCAAATATTTGGGTAAAACTATGCACCTTCTCTTTTTTTTCTTTCTTTAAAACACATAGTCCTTTCATAAGAGCCACATATGTTTTTTTGGTTGCATATTTACTTCTGAAAATCCTTTCAAAGGTATCCCAGTCTGGGATAGAGTTTGTGGGAAAACCAAAATACCATGATGTTACTGCTCCTTTAAGGGTATGTGGAAAAAGTCTACAAACTACATCCTCATGTTCCCCGGCCCTCAATCCTTCTATTGCCAAATATAAAATTTGTAAATGATCATCTACTAACATCTTCTCATTTGGATCAAACTTGGGTAGCATCTTTCCAAAAGCTTGAGGTAAGTCATGCAATAGAGGTGTTAAGTTCAAGGGTGATCTGTCTTTCGAAGCCGGTGGTGGATTTGGTGGGTTAAGTGGCTGATTTGCATTAACGCCTGCCATGAGTCTGGGTGGAGAGTGAGGAGGTGAGGGAACATGAGTACGCGTAGGAGAACAATAAGGTGTGTTTGGGCCTACTTGATTCAGAGGCTGAACAACTTCCTGTAATGCTACTTCTACTAACTCTTCCAAATCTCCAACCAACACTGAATCTTCCAAGATGGGACAATCTTTCTTCTTGTATTATCTTCAGGGTAAATCAGGGATAATGGGTAATCTTCCAATACTCTTTGCATAGGCCCGTGTGTGTCTTCTCAAATCATTAACTACTTGGTTGTCTACAGACAACAAATGTTCTTTATTTTCTTCAGTATTGGGATCAGGAAATAAACTGCTTTCAAAACTATCACTGGTGGAGTAATTTCGAGGAAATGGATTTCCCCGGCCAGCCATGCACCGATGGCCCTCCTTCTAGTGCCAGAAACTATTGAGGCCTGGAAATTCGCAGGCAACAACAACAAGGGATTATCCCTAGTCAACGTTCCCAACTAGACCATGACTATTTGGTATAGGGAACCCGTATGGTTTGCGGTCTGGCTACCATAGGTCAAGTAACAAAAACAAAGGGTTTTACCGATTGCGACCCAGTCCACTGTGTATATTTTTGTATTTTTGACTTTAATTATGAAATGCAAGTGTCTGTCTAAGATGTAGATTGATAGAGAATGCAAGGAGTGGTCACAATGTGATGCGTAGGTTCTTACCTCTCATCTTAGACTCTCTCGCATCTAAATCACACACAAACTAAAAAAAAACAATATTAACTAAGTTGTCCCTAGGGAGAAAGATTATCAATTAATGAGTAATGCATTATTGTTCATATGTTAAGATAAATCACAGATAACTGTTCTTAAAATCAAAACACATAAACATGAAGAAACATATGCACAACAAGATAGCTCATCGTCTGTTAAAATATTCATTACTCATGGTGGAAATAATCACAAAATAAACCAGAGAACATTCATATAATAACATAGGTTCAGAAATTTAGAATGATCTCATAGTTAATGAAACACATCTGAAAACGAAATAGTTCCTCTTTAACATTGTTCATTTCATCACATTTGAACATTCCACACAACACTTTCTCCAACAGGCAAAATTGTAATTTTACTATTGCAAAAGGAAGTAGTTCCTCTTAGAACAAGTAGCTCACAAGTATCACTGGGAAAAATCCCCTTCTCTTTCTCTCTTTTCTCATTTATACAAGAACCAGCCCAACCCTTCAGTTGCCCCACAAACGTTTCAATCTCTAGTCTTGACATTTTGTGAATGCTCATAATTCCATGTTACGTTCACAATAAAAGACCTTTATAAAACGGGCATAGCTAGGTAACTGATGAGACACCCAAGCCTGGGCCTTTGCTCTCTAATGATTACACCCTACCACTCCTTGGTCCCTCTTCAGACCCTTATAATTTTCTTCCTCAATTAAAAACTCTGCCGCCTTATGCTTTAACATGCTTTGTACTCCAACTGCATTTTATTTGCCGCAATAATCTTCAAGGGATCTGAGAAAATGCCATGTCTATCTACAACCAAATGAGAATTTATGATTTGTTCCGACTATCTTTAAGAAACGTAAATTATAATATCAATGAAATGAGTACTAAAGAAGAGAAAACCGGAGTTGATTTCTTATGTGCAAACTTCAACCTAAAAACGAGGCACATCGGTCTCTTATGAAAATAGTTATGATCTCGTAACAAACAGCGGGAAGACGATTAAGAAAGAGCACATAAAACCCCCCATCGATGGATCGAAACACTTGAAATTGGTTCAATAGTGGGCTATGCAGCTTCAACAATGGGTAACCTATAATCTAGGGGTTCTGGCACACAAACCAAAATTTGCGCGATAAAACATTGGGGGTTGGATCTTCTGCAGGCATTGGATAGTTAGTGAGCTACACAGCCACAATGGTGGAAGTTAAAGGGTCAAGAAAAATCACAGACGAGTCAACATCGGAGAAACAAAGAACAAGATATCAGCGAAAGGACAAACAGTTTGACGGGTCATTAGTCTATTCTAGGGCCACAACGGCGGAACTTAATCAACCTGCGGCCTCCAATCATAGTCATAAATTTTGCCAAAAAATGAAAAGCAAGGTCTAATTTCCAACAATAAAACGTTGGCTGACCTCCGAAAAATGGCAAATGGCAATCCCATTTTAAACCTCAATGATAAAGCATCATAAAACCTGCTAATCCTTACAATCCCAATCATGCACAGACCCAAATGAAGTTCCAAATAGCAAGAAAATTGATCTCAAACAATCCAAACATGTAGCAGAGTGGGGTAAACCAAATCAACAAGGAGGGTCCAAAATTTTCATAAATTTGGGAGAAGTTGCAGCAGCAACAAATTATTATTAGAACAAATTTACAAATAATTCTTGGGATATTCAAAAATGAAAATCTTATGGCAAATAATAGTACTAGAATTTTAAAATGATTTCTTTGGTTACAAAATTTTGAATTTGAAATTGTATATAAACCAGGCTATTTAAATTGTGTTGTTGGTATGTTAACCAGAGAAGAACTACAAGAGAATCCCAACCTCCATATGTTCAGCTCTGGAGCATCCAAATCTACTAATAAAAATTCAAAGCTTCATATCTTTAAAGATCCCTTGTTAGAAGAAGAAAGAGAGATTTTTCTTAATTGCTCCAGTTAAAAAAGAGGCAGATAAATATCTAGCACTCTCTCTAATTCAACAAATAAATGCCTCTCCTATGAAGATTCAAATTTTGGAGAGATGTGAAAATGAAGCATTTAAAGGCTTAGAAAATTCCTTGCATCAACTTAAGCAACTCAATTTTTTCTTGGATTGATACAACTTGCACAGACGATAGAGAGTTGTTTTATGTGGATCTTGGACTAGGTTTTATAACTTGGAATAGCTATAATCTCATCCTACAGTTCTATAGAGAACAAGGTGAGATAATAATATGTGGATATCCTTCTACCTTAGCACAACAATAATGGTCCGAATCGACATAATTATTTCTAGACAAATTTTGTTCAAGAAAATATTGGGTTCAAATACGTGCCAATTTTATTTTACACCTACAAGCATATATGATTGTGGCACACCAAAACCACATGTGGTTTAAATTTACGCTACGACATCTTGGAGTAACTTACTCTCCTCTTGAACCCCCTGTTTACACTTAGCAGAAATATAGAAGAATGGATAGAAATGACCGCCTCCTTGAAAATGCTATTCATACTATAAGAATTCATATAAATTTAAAATTTGAATCTCACTTCCAAGGATAATTATGTTGTGCTTCCAATTAGACCATGTTTGGGTCTCACATAGAACAATGTTTTTCGTATTGCCTATTCCCGTATACTGAATTTGGATATGGTAATGACTCTAGTAGATTCATTGGTTGTACATGTGGGAAATACCCATGCATTTGTAATTATGATCATGATTAATGAAAAGCGTCGTGGGATGCTAATAATAGTTCCACTATGTAAAGGTCTAGTCTGTCGTTAGTATGTATATTCCTCCACATGGATCGAGTGACATACCCAAAAAAAGGTGTGATTTCATTCACTTCCATGAGATCCAATTCAAGTGTTTAACCTATAGGTGTAAGCTTCAGGTCATCAGTTAACTGAATAAATTTTTATAAATAAGGTGCTCCTCTCCTCATTTGGGACCATGTGCATTTGAGTCTTGTGAGTTTTCTCCCTTTTTTCTATGTGTCGAGCACTGTGTATGCTCTCCCTCTACACTTTGAGCGATCAATTGGGATCAAAAGCAATGATCTCAAATGTAAAGAGTCTATGAAACCAGTAGTGTATGATATCCCTTTATGCTCAATGTGATCAGTTGGGATTAGAAACTATGGTTAGTTTCAAATTTTGAGTTTGCGCTTGTGATGATATTCGCCCTCCAAATATGAGCAAGATATATTTTAGTATGTAACTATAAGTTTTGGTTCATATAGGTTGGGAGTCCCAGAATCCTAAAAGTAAGCTTCGGCCTTGCTAATGTTTGAAATATTAAAGGCCCCAATTTCCCATATATGAAGGAACTGAGTCTTTAAGTATAATTGGAACTGAGTCTTCTGAAGCCATGTTCAATCTTGGCATCCCTTGGTATCAGAGCCAATGTGACATTTGTATCATCTTCTTATTTCATGTAAGTTTCAAAAGGTTTTGTTACATATAATCAAATTTCAGTCATATATTCTGAAAGCTTCTCTAAGTATGGGTGTCATGGTTACAAGAGTTTATATTTAATTTTGTAAAAGGTGTATGTGTGGATTAATTGTGGTATCTGGTTCCTTTTAGGAGTTGCTGTGGCTGTAGTTGTTGGATTTAGGCATCATAAGTCCATTAGAGTTGTCTCTCAACAAAACTGTAGGATACCCTAAATCCCAAATTACTCCTTTACTGCCGAAAATAGGTAAGTGTTCCATGGACCCCTCAATGAACTCTGTAGGGATTACATCCCTTAACTCTCAATCTGTAGACTAGACTATAGTTTCTTTGGCCGAAAGGAGATCATCATTTCAAACTTTTTGAAGCTTCATCCTCTATCATAACCATTGATGATACGATATCTTCCCTTGACTAGAAGCTTCCTGAGATCCTGCCATCTAAATTTTATAAAAAGAAATAGTGGAAATACAAATCTAGCACACAAATTAAAATCAGTTCCTTAGACCCAAACTTCACTGACTAGGAAGAGCCCATTCACCTCAACTTAATAGATAAAGAAAAAATCAACTGGGCCAAATATAAAGGTTATAAATATGCACATTTGGGTGTTGTTACATTAGGACTCGTCCCATTATTTAGGACCTATATGAACGTTTCCTCTTTATGTTGTGTTTTAGATACCCACCATTTAGAGTTTCTTGATGCCTTAATTGGAGGATTTGAAGGACCTTTGCACAATGGTCCATTCTATGGTACCATCTTTCCAAAATACTCTACCTTTTTGGATGACCCCTACATATACGACCTATTAAAGGATTATATTCATCCATTAGGATTTAAAGTGGATAGAAGCTCCAAAATTGTTTAGCTAAAATCTCTAGTTGTCATCCGATTTGGAAATTTTTCTCTTCCTCCTATTAGAAATAAAGTCCATCAAAGTTCATGTTTTCTCAGCATGGTGGAGACTGATGTTGGGATATTATTAAACCCACTCATAACTTAGGATAAAATAATTAATCAATTTCGATTTATTTCTTACCCACTAGCTTAATTAGTTGGCATCCACTTGCACCTTAAAGTTAACACATGCCATCTATACCCCAGGAATGATTTAATCCTAATTCTGGGTTGATCTTGACCACTTTATTGACTCCCAGAATTAGTAACTATGATTTATTGTAGATTCTGCCTTATTCTTCTTTTATCCAGCTTTTTTGTGGATAAGCTAAAGCTAGTTAACTAGGAAACTAGTATCTTTTGTTTCCAATCCATCCTCCATGTTTTTCTATCCTTTTTTTAGGATTAACATGTTTATCCATCACTCTTGACAACTCACTCATGATTTTGCTAATTTGTGAGGTCCTCGACTGATTTGGGAAGTGATTTTTCCACCTATAGGGGTTTATGATATTTGGTAAGTCTACCTTTCTGAGCTTCATGAGTTGTCTCCATACAACTCGATTTTACCTATGAGGGATGTAATATTTATGTACAATACTATTATTCATCATTATTCAATGGAAGGATACACTCCAATATTCATCTCTTCATTCATGTGATTCAATCTCTTTTCTTCTCTCTATTTTCCCTATGTATGCTTATGAGAATTATCTTAGTAGCAAGATCTATTTCCTAAGTTTCTTGTTAGCATCATTGCTCAAATAATTGGTATATTATTTCTACAACCAAAAAGTAAAAAATTTCCACCCCTATTACTTTTGATTGGACCGACATCTCCTATCCAAAGCAATGGGAGGTAAGATACATAGAATTAAGAAATTTTGACAAAAATAATAACTCATAAATCTCTATTTCTAAACCTTTTATATTTGACATATTTTCAAACTCTTTTTGTCTACTTGAAGGATTTCCTTCACCTCAGTTTCCTATGCCTCTTGTAAAATATCCCTCTGTAAATAATACTTCTGAATTGTCGGCCTTTTTTGAACCTTGTTCTTCTTCTCTAATTTCGTTCTTAGGAGTTCATAATAATGACTCACATAAAGGTCAACATGTAGAATTCCCTGCATGCAGAAAAGAAATGTAGATAATTCAACTTAGAAACAAATGAGTAAGTTTATATATGATGTCTCTCCATAGAGGTGTTTGTGGTTTCATCTCCACCAATCCAAAAGTTGATACCTCCTTCCATCCATGAAGAATAATTCCCGATACTTCTTTTAGAAACTTTTCCCATGACGGGATCTACAAAATAGAATTCATGCCCCATAGTTCATTTTCCCCAAATGAAACTGTCTAAGATGAAATAAAACTGCTAAATTATGCAATTCCCTGTAGCATCTAACTTGCCAAAATATTGATGACATAGTCTCTGACATTCTACTTCTAAAACAAAAAATATCAAACAAAAAAATAACACATTCCTCTATTATAAGCTAAATTTGATCATTTTCTTTCAAATCAAGAAGAAATAAAAAAATTCCCTTATCTTCGCAAATGAAAAACAAGAGAAAAGGTTAGATGTCCTAGGAAAATTGATGGCCATAACTCAAAATGTAAGCAATAAAAGGAGTCTTGTAAGCTAAACTTCCTTAGATCTTGCAGCTAAAGGCCAACAAAGAAAACATGAAAGAAGATACTCATTTGGGATGATGCGTATTAAATAAAAAGAAGAAGACGAAAGATCAGAATTCATTTTTGGTTAAGAATTGGAAAACCAAGTAGAAATTAATGAATTGAAAGATATGGTCTCCCAGTTTAAAAGAATGCCAAATTATTTTACAGATAAGTACTTATCGACATTTAGAATCCCAAAAAAAGAGGATGTTGGATCTTCCAACCAGACCAACCAAAGACACACTCCTCCCCAGATAACTGGTCCTTCTCCTCCTTTTTATACAAAAATATCAAAACTCTCTGACCCTTCTCCTTCATTCACACCTCATTCTTTTAGTTTTGGAATAAATGGGATGAATAACTTAATATCCCAAATGGCTGATCAAACTTTGTTAAATATCCAATTCCAATATCGTGCTCAAATCATAACTGCCATCCATATTTTGGAAAATTGGAGTTTGTTGAAAAGATCATAGGATAACTCAATAACTAGCCAACAACTAGCACTTCAGCTGGTTGTAGGATTTTTAGTATTAGCTTCAGAGTGGTGGCGTTGGATTCCACAAGAATCTAGAGAAGAAATGTTAAATGCAACAGATGCATATCAACAAATTATTACTGCCTTAGGCAAAGAATTTTATGGTCTTGATGAAAATGAGGATCATGAGCATCTTGCATCTTTATTTATGTCTTCCAGAAGCTGTGACTTAAAAAATGTCAATCATATTTTTGTTATATGCAGAAATCATTAATTACTTCTGGAAATGCTGATAAACCAACATATCTGAAGCATTACTTAAGAAGTTTTCCTATCCATGTTCCTGATGCTATTGAACAACATATCAAAGATAAAAACATTCCTCTGTTAGGTCTTTCTCTTTCTTATTTGCATGGATTCATAATGGAGACATGAGAAGAACAGTGTCTGGAGAAAAGATTGGCCAAATATTTTAAGAATAACTCTTCAATGTTTTCCCCTTGTTTTTGTAAGGATGTTGCAAAAATTCCATATTGGGGATGTGGTGCTCACAATAGAGGACACTTTGGGAGAGAATCATGTAGTTCAAAAAAAAAGTATCCCAAATACACTAGTGCACATATATTTCATCTTCAGATCCAATTTGCTAAATATTCAGTACTACATATGGGTCAAAAGTCCCGCAAAAGTTTGCCATGAAAAAGTTAAAATAATTGTTTTCGTCGAAAAACAGTTTAAATTTTTGGGAAAAACTGGAAATGCCCTTGATGATCATCACTCTAGAAACGTTATGGACCTTTCATATCTCTGGCGAAGAAAGTTCATCGCTATAGCGACGATTATGTGGCATATAGCATTGTCAAGTATTATATAGGGATTTCCACTAGATAAGGAAAGTTGTGATAAATTACCGTAGTTTTTTCTTTATTGTCCTTGAATTTGTCTATCTCCCTGCCCAAAGGAACCAACCCTAGAATATTCTATGTAAGAGTAAGTTGTCGTATAGTTTATTTTCCTTCATTTCAATGCTTGCAATCCTTGGAAGACGCAAATTTATACACTCCCAATCCTACTCAGTGGTCATAAACATTATTTTTGCACTACTTATCAAAGTTTATAGAATAAGAAGAAAATGTTATATACTTAAAAAAATATTTGAGAGGTTGTAAGTTAGTGATGCCTCTTTCATGGTCTACCAATGCAGTTCAATATGGACCATGCCCATCTCCTTTGGTAACTTCTAGATATACATTTACAACAATCTTTCTTCTTTTCTTTGGATGGCTTATCAACTAGGATTTTAATATTAGGAGTTGGGACCTCTTTTGAACTCATCTTATCTTCGTTTTATTCCAAGTCCTTTGCATTTGAGACTAGTATTCCCCCTTTAAATTTGTGTCCCTTATATATTTCCATCTCCACAATATCTTAATAAATTTTTGACTAAAATTAGTTGGTAAAGGTTCAAAAGTATTACACATTGAAAAATGAAAATGCATTCCAAAATATTATAGTGTTTGAGTGTAACCACTATTAAAAAAATGTATCTCAGCATCCTCGTTTAGGTGCTATTTCAAATCTACCTTCACTAGGATATGACCCATAGTTAAATTCATCCAATACAAAAAATATGCCTTAGGCTATTTTCTATGTCCCTAAATACATTCATGGGAAAACATTAAAGTGGGATACTTGGAATTTTTCCCTATACCGACTATAGTATGGATCTATATGTTTGAATAGAAATTATGGAGTCCATTATTTCGATGTTAAGTTTATAAAAACCCACCTCATGCCTAATATTTTAAGAGCATATTCTTCATTTTTAAATACAAAAAGAAAGCTAACATCTTACTAGTACTTGGACTTTGATAATATATCCTAAAAATTATAGGATTTCATTTCCAACAATCATATTTTGAAAATTAAATGTAAAATAATTTACCTGTGAAGTCTTGGTGTGCCATTTCTACCACTTAATTCATCTTAATATCCTCACCAAGGACTAAGGAAAATTTATTCTTATAGCGTTTCAAACACTTTTTACCCTTTTTCCTTGGCTTTCTTTATGTATATTTTGTATGATCTCTCACTCAACCAAACCCTATGGAATATTGAACCTTCCTCCCACCTACAAAACTACCTTCTATTCCTCTATATTGGGCTAAATTTACCCAAGAGACATCGTTCATTGCATCTTTGGTTGGTAGGGTTTAGGAAAAGTAAATCCACTGATAATGGAAACCTACTCACACATTGTATTTCCACCTTTTATCATTGGAAATTGCATGGAATTACACTTGCATATTGCAACATTTAGGTTTTGGACTTTTATTGGCATTCCAACCTCAATTCCAACAAATTTGTTTCCTCTCAATGGATGGGATCACATAGACTAGTCACTATCAACTCTAACATTTGTACAAATTGCTAACTACACTGGATTTTTGTCTTAACTATACTTTCCATAAGTTCCATTTTGGGTACTTTTCAATCCTCTTATTATGTCCCTAATTTCCCTTGGGTGACTTAATTTTAGGTTCTTTGGCTAAAGTAGATATACCTCTAAATTGATGTGGTATAACCAACTTACTCATCATCCAATTCCATATTATACAAAACCCTACCTTTCTACTTTCTTTCTTTTTCATCCTCCATCCTCAAACTATTACCATTGGTGGTATCAAATTGTCTTCTATTAGGATTTATTAATAATGATTCAACACTTTGGTAATAAGAATATTGATGATCCAAAATAATTAGATGGAAAATCACTCGAATTATTCACGTCCTAACCACTATTTGAATCATTCTCAAGGTTGGCATGATTCTGCTTCAAATGTTATTTCTTTAGGATCATAACTAAACAACACCATGTGGAGTTTTCTAGGATTGACCTCCATGTTCCAAATGTCGGTGCATGTGGAAGGTTGAATCTAAACATTGCATTAGGAGCTAATTGTATGACCGATAGACATCAGAGGACTTAATATCCCAAAGAGGGAAATGCGACCAAAGTGTGGAGAGACGAAGACTGCGCTGGCATGGAGAAAAAACTCATTGCTAGGGCCGCAAGGGAAAGATAATAATGAGTAGGTTTCATAGTGACTCACCAATATGATATATTCAAAGGACATCCAATTTATTCATCATGATCATCATCGTCATCACCATCATCATGTTCATCATTATCATCATCATCGTCATTACCATAATCATCATCTTCATCATCGTCATCATCATCATCACCCTCTTCCTCATCAACATATTCATCATGATCATCTTCATCATCATCATCATCACCATCACCATCACCATCGTCATCACGACCATCATCATCATCGCCATCATCATCATCATCATCATCATCATCATCATCATCACCATATTTATCGTCATCATCATCATCATCTTCATCATCATCATCATCGTCGTCGTCTTCATCGTCGCCATCATCATGATCATCATGATCATCGTCATCATGATTTTTGGACATGAGAAAAATTTCAGGGTCAATGACCCACATATTTTCTAGAAATGATATGATAAATAAGGCATGGATAGAGCCATGCACATTGAATAATTAGCCCATTAATAATGTTTACCTACACCTATAAGTTGTCTTCCATTTTAGTTGACAATGCTCTCTTTTAGTTATGTGTTTTATATATACAAGTGTAGATCCGAATCCTAGGCTCTATCAAGCCTCGAGAAGGATCAAATCTCTCGAGGTACAAACCTCTTCTTAGGTCTTGCACTCAATGAACTATAAACTTTGGTGTGTCCTATATATAGCCATTGATTTGATTCAAACCAAAAGACACATCTTTTTATTTAAGGTCCACATGTAATATTTTTATTAATAATATTTAATATTATTTATGGCCGACATATAATATTTATTATTATTTATTATTTTGTTAGGAACGAACATTACAACATTTCCCCATACATGGTTTTAAAACCATATGCAAGACCCTCCTACAACCATGGGTTGTTTAGGAGTCCTTGCACATGGTCTTAAAACCATTTGCAAGGCCCTCTTAAACCATGTACAATAAAACCATGGATTGTTTAGGAGGCCTTGCACATGGTTTTAAAACCATGTGCGAGGCCAACAATTTTTTGTGGATAGTTCAATTTTTTATTTTTTATTATTTTGTTAGGTAGGAACATTACAATATCTCTTCCATATTGTGTTTTTTTTCTGACCCACATTTTTTTTGCGGATAATTAAATTTTTACTTTTTTATTGTTTTGTTAGGTAGGAAGATTACAACATCTCCCCCATATTAGGTTTTTTTTTTTGCCGACATTTATTTTTTCTTATAATTAAAATTTTAATTTTTTATTAATAAAAATAACGTTACATAAAGTTATGTAATGTTACAAGATAACCCCCATACTGAGCTGTAGAGCACCTCTCAACGCAATAAGTACATACATACATATATAAATATTAAATAATAATAAAAAAACATTACATAAAATAATAATTGACTTACCTTTCAACTAAAAACATTACATTTCAACCATTATATAAATTAACTTATCTCCCCACTAGCGCGAATGCATTTTTACTTACCTCACGAATCCCAGAGCATGAATGTCGTAGAGGTCACCGAGAGACTGCATTTTCACTTACTTGATCACCAATATTGGATCTTCGAGGTTTCCAAGATATTTTATAGGTCATCGAGGTCTTGAAGGTCACATACATCGAGAGGCCGCAAAGAAGAGGTCGTTGATAGGATACAACGCCCCCATTATCGCATGTATGAGGTTTTTCACACCAATAGCTGAAGTTTTATAAACTATTGGAGGCTGGCGAGGTAAATTTTTCTTACCCATCTTTCAAACTTGTTTTGTTTCAAAGTGGTCATGAGGTCGATTCTCGAAGTGTTAATAGTGAATTCTAAGTTTTACCCAATAATTTCCTCCTCATATTATGATCCAGAGCACGACCTCCATTATTATATTTGAATCCCTATTGTGAACCTATATATGTTCAATTCAATTGAATTTATCTTGGTTTTGGGGTTTTTGCAGGTTTATTTCTTTTTTAACTTCGCTCTATAATGGATCTGAGACACATAACCACACATGGTTTTGGCATACAATTGTTTTTACATTTGGGTTATGATAATTCATGTGTAGTTTTTTCGATTTGGGTAGAGGGATATATCTTCACTTTTCAGCCAAGGAAAGGGATATGCAAACACAAACACCATTAGAGTTTTACCCTACACCAATCATGTTTTTGCTCAACCTTATGAGTTGCATTTGGTGAAAAAAGTTTCAAAAAGCAATTGTGCTAGGACATATTTCTGGAGGGTGTCCAATTGCAAGCCCAACATTGGGTTTTCAGAAGCAACAAGGAAATAATTGGTAAAAAAACACTCAGAAATGTCTATGCAACTTGCTCAATCATCCTCTTACTAGGATAAGAAAACAAAATTCTAGACTGTAGTAGAGAGATTACGAAAATATTATTCTTTTTCCAAATTTTCCCAATCAAATGGATCTACCGATAAAAAAAATATGCAGGATCAAGATAAGTTGGTTATGTGCAGTCCGAGTTCAATAAGAGGGCATCCAGAATTGGATTCAGCATACATCAGACATCTCAAAAGCTTGAAAAACTCGCAAAATTTAAGTCATTATGCTATTTAGGAACGTCTTAAGCAGTTTTTAGTGTCATTGGTAGGGTGCTTCATGTTGTAAATCTTATCGATTTTCTTCTATTTTGCAATTGTCATCTGAAGTTTCTATATTGTATGTGTTGTTAACTAAGCGAAAAAATCAATTTTCTGTGTTGGCTTGAAGATTATTCCCCTCGTGATTTCATAGTCTTAGATCGGGGGTGGTATTCCTACTAAGAGATTGATGAGTAGGGATACCTAAGGTTGGGAGGTGTGTGCTTCAACCATAGACATTTTCAAGAGCATCAATTCAGGTGAGTATACTCTCCAATTAAAATATGTCTCTACAAATGAATGTGTTTTGAAATTGAAATAATGAAGAGGTGGAATGCCTGGTTCAATTTCATGTTGAATCTTAGTTGATGTTTATTTATGAGTGCAAATGTAATTAGTGGTTCCTAGACTTCTATGAGAAAAAAAACATGTAATAGAGTCCTTCCATGAAAGATGGGCCAAAATTGGACATTTGACCTTGTATAGACACACATAAACTAGGCATTTCAAACCCCATAATTCATGGACTAATGTAGAGTTGTGTAGATGGAAGAGTATTTCTTTTAAAAACTTCAGGGGTTTCTAAATGTTTACTGTTGTAACTAAAATATCGTATTCCTGCTGAGTTTCTTCCATCAAGAAAATGTAGGAAGAAGATAAAATATGCTAATAGATTATCTTTGCATTTTAAATTGTTGGGTGTATGCTTATTTTTTTCACTTATAACTCTCTAGGGCATGTGTATCTCCATAAAATCACCCAACTCTCTTTGAGATTCTTCTTGAAGAAAGATTTTTATATAATAAAATCATAATTAAAATGATGGAAAATCTCCCATGTTTCTAATTTATTCCTATAAAGTATGAATTAAGACATGAGCCAAATGTAGACTAACACCCAATTTTCTTCTAGAAACCTGTTAGCGTTTGAGGCATGGAATTTATGTAATAAAACACATGAAATAATGAATGAACTAACCCATAATTTGTTAGAGGCTAGGAGATCTATTTTTTGTGGTCAAAAGTCAAGAAAATTTGATGGAAATCATTGAGTTCACCTGTAGTTGTTGCTATAGACCCATATGTATAAATTTTTTGTTGAAAATTTTAATTTTATAGTGCATTAGTTTGTATGTCAATGATTATAAAGCAATTTTTTGAGAATGATTTAAGAATGCTAGTGGAAATACTTCAAATAAATAAAGCAAAAAATGGATTTCTGCATTAAAGCGAATGATGGATTTGTGGAGAGGTAACTTTAGAGGGATATTTGTAGTTTTCAGTTACAAATCAAGTTTTAATTAAATCAATCCTTATATTTGTCATAGAAGAACGACCTAACAACTCTAAGTATTAGAGTAAATAATTAGAGAAACCACACTTCTCATTTATTAAAACTTGAGATTTGTTTGAAAGAGTATGTTTATATCTTAATAGTAAGACTAATTGCAGATTTGGTTTAATTGTGCTTCTTTATTGTATTGATATATTGAAATTATATATACATAATTCAAACCTTTCTGAGAAGTTTATTTTCTATGGTCTAATGTATTGTAGATATGGAATTAATTCTTGTAAATGCTATTCAAATTGTTGATGTATTTGTAACTTTGGAATGTATTCACTCGTATATCTTATGTATTGTACCCTGATGTTTATTCTGGGAAGTGTCTGTAATGTATTTGAGTCATTCCATGCCCCGATGTTCCTATCGGGAGATTCAATAATGTAAATAAGTCATGTAAAGTCATTGTGGCTAACCCTCCTATTGATCAAGGGTTAAAGTCCCCACAGTTGTGGGGCACTGGGGTTTTTAGACTCTCCTAGAGAAGTCGGCCCTAGGTGAGTTAATGTAAATTGGGTCATTAGTACCCAAGTTGTGGTTACTCAAGCCTACATAACTGATTTAGGATTACTCAAGCCTACATAACATAGTTAAAGGTTAAGTGAACGAAAGAATATGAATAGAGAGTGATACTCTCTATTTATTACACACACTCACTCACTCAACTAGGGCACATGAGTGAGACAGAAGAAGCTGGGATCAGAGAGAGACACTACTGCTGTCGCGAGATCATCTTTATGTTTTCAGGTTTTACATTGGGTGTTGATTCTATCTCTAAGGAATTTGTGGGGTTTTCTCCTTTATGGTTTCCCCGAGGAAAATATTTGTGTTTACTGTCTCTTATGTTTGATTGTTGTTCTTGTTATTCTCTCAGTTAAACATCCTAATATAATGCTAGCTTAAATGATAAAAATCTAACATGGTATCAGAGCTAACCTGAGAAGAAGACATTGTGTAGATACAGAATATAGGGATTCTTACTTTTTTTTGGGTCTCTCTCCACAATCCATTAGCAAAAGTATGCTAGGCTAACTCTCCATTGAAGGGTGCATCTTTCTGTTGAAGCGAAATTCGATTCCGAACATTTTGAGTTTTTGGTGCGGGAAATTAGGGCTTCTTACAGAAGAGGAATTTTTGAGTGAGCCTAGCATAGGATTTCTCTCCTCATCAAAATCGAATTTTAGAGACCTAGGTCGATATTTTTGGTTGGATGAAACTCCAGGAAAGTCAAACCCTAGTTTGACCCCGAGCTGGAAAAACCCTAAATACTAAAAATGATAAGTTTTGGTAAAGTTTCTATATATCAGGATTGCAGAAGTCTCAGGGGCCAAAACTTTCACAGGTATAATATAAAATCTTGATGTACACCATGTCCAATTTTCATCCTCATATTCACTATATTCTAGGAGATATGATTCCTCCAAGTTAGGGTTCCAGCCTCTTCCAAGATTCATCCCCAAATAGGACTCCTGGGGAGAATTGCTATATATCAGGATACAAAGGTCCAAATGAAATTTATGAAGATGTTGTATAAAGGGAATAGAATTTAATTTTTTTGGTCCAATTTTTAGACCCATAATATGAAACAGTGACACATGGCAGTCTGTAGAACTTCATTATGCTGAATAGTCTCGAAACTGGTCACTTTGGGAAAACGCTCATAACTCCCAATTGGTGAAACCAATTCTGATGAAACCTGTGGTGTTGGAATAGGTATAGGCAAGGATACCTCAGTAAGAAGTTTAGACACATAGGAGGATTAATTTTGGAGATATTGCAGAAACAGTATCAGGAATTTCTGCAGAAGAAATTGGAAAACTAGGGCTTCCTGTTCCAGGAGCTTCCCTCCATTGTTTTCAAAAAAGGAGTACATTGGACAGCTCACCTTGAAGAGGTATATCTTTCTATCCAATAAGATCTGAAATATTCCAAGTTTTGAAAATTAGGGTTTCTCTGACAAACCCGAGATTAGCCAGCTCCAAAACGAGGACGAACACCTCAAATCGGTAAGATATAATTGTTTGCTATTTTCATTTGAGGTTCTCATTTCAAAATGATCTATCACATCAGCTTGATGATAATCTTGGTGAAGTTGACAACTTCCAAGCATGGAAGTATATGATCTCTCTGAAGAAAATGAATTGGACACCCACATGAGTGGAGAGCTTCCAATTTGAGAGGGAGATGAGGCTAAAAGCCTTACACAAGAAGAACTTGGTAAAGGCCAAGAAGATCATTGTTGATTCAATCACGGATCACCTTATACCATAAGTGTCTTCCCTAAAGACACCTAAATAGATATTTGATTCCTTGACTAAGTTATTTGAAGGGAAGAACATAAATCAAAATATGACTTTGAGAAAACAGTTGAATAATGTGAAGATCCAGAATCCAGAGACCATACAGTCATACTTTACGAGGGTCTCTCAAATCAAAGAACAACTTGTAGCAGTAGAAGAATAAGTGGAGAATGTAGAAGTGGTGATAGCCACCTTGAATGACCTCCCAGGATCATGGGATTCATTCTTTCAAGGAATGTGTGCTAGAAGGAACTGATAACTTTCAACACACTCTGGGAAGAACACACACAAGAAGAAGCTCGACTCATAATAAGAGAAAATATGATGGGAGCAATTGAAGATCAAGATTTCACGATTCAAAGAAGATACCTCGAGCGATGAGGAATATGAAGAACTCAATTATTGAAGATCCTCTTATCCATGTTGAGCATTTGGATAAGAAACGATGTGGTTATGAATGAAGAAGATGATGAAGTTGAAGGCTCAAAAAGGAGTCTACCCACAAAACAAATAAAGATAAGTATTCAATTGTCATTTCATGATATTGTTTTGTTATACATTTGTTTATATTCAGTTGATGTATTATGCATGATAGAATGTTTGCATTAATGACAGTATACTGCTAATATGCATGTAATGAGTAAGTAGCTCATGGTTCTATACAATTCTCCATTGCTACTTATCTAGAATGAAACCTCTTTGCTAACATATTGGATTAGTGCACAATTGCAATGTTGTCCTGGTAGAGATGGAAGGCATCTAGAAATTTTCCATGAGATATGGATGAATGTTGTATTGGATAAAATAGTTGCATAATCATATATCTTGATGCAAAAGAATTTTTCATTATGAATATACCTTATGAAATATTTCTAACCATACAACTGATGCATTTGACTTGTAGGAAAAATCGCGTTAAATCTCCTACAAGGAAAGAAGGATTAGACTTGTTCCAAAGAACAAGTGATGACAGTTCAAGATGAAGAATAATATGATGAATGCAGTGACATCATTGATGCAGAACCCTCCATCCATGAAGAAGTAACCAAGAAGAAAGGGAAGACTAGTTCAAGAAGAATGATGTCTAGGATGTAGTATCGATACATGAAGGGAAGTTTGTAGTTCCATCATGCAGTAGATGGAAACATCATGGGATACAACACAGGATTCATAGCACAAGGCTTCTCATGGAAAGAAGGCATAGACTACGAAGAGAAATTTGTAGCCACAAGAAGTTAAGACACATGAAAGGCATAATCATGTGTGCAAATGAAAGAAGGCCTTATACGAGCTCAGAAGACACCCATGGGATAACACATACATGAGGAGCTTGAAGATCACCTAGAGTGATGAAGATATCAACCTTTGCTACAAGGTTCAAGATGAAAGACTATAGAGGATGACAAGCTCATAGATGGGTGTGAGAAGAACTTTTGAAGAAGTTCAAGATAGAGGATCTTGGTATCTAGTGATCCTAGATGGATACATAGAATATTAGTAGCAGAGGAAGCTACTTGTCACTCCAGTACATAATGTTTCAGTATAAAAGACAGAGGGAGTGACTGCAAAAGATCCTGAGGTTCGACATGGTACGACAGGATGGACAGATTACTGATGACTCTAGGATTTACCTTTGCTTCAAGGTTGAAGGTGGAAGACCAGTAATTCTCTTGTTATATATCGATGACTTTTTCCTGACGGAAAAAAGGAACTCATTAAAGTTGCAAGAAGGAGATATGCTACCGAGTTTGAGATGAAGGACTTGGGGATGATGCACTACGTTTTAGGCATGGAGGTGTGGACAAGGGAAGTATGCAGTATAGATCCTAAAGAGGTTCAGGATGATGGACTGCAAGGATATGACCACACCTATGTCATCGAACCTAAAGCTATTGAGTGATGCTTCATCTGAGTCAGTTGATGCCACGATGTATTGTCAGATGATTGGGTCCTTGATGTACATGATGAATACAAGATTAGATATTTTTTTTGTTGTGAACACCTTGAGCCAGTTCTTGACAGATCCGAGACATGTTCACTTGATTGTTGCAAAGCATATTTTGAGGTACCTGAGGGGTATAGTTGATTATGGGATCAAGTATGAGGCAAATCAAAAGATTAACCTGGAAGGTTATGTTGATTCAGATTGGGAAGGCAGTTCCATCGATAGGAAGATCACTTCAAGGTGCTACTTCATTATGGGATCAGGTGTGATCTCTTGGTTTAGCAGGAAACAATCTTGCGTGGCACTAAGTACAACTGAAGCAAAGTATATCGCAGCTTGTTTAGCTAGTTGTGAGGCAGTATGGCTGAGGAACCTACTATCTAATTTATTTGATCTCCAGTTGGATGCTACTTGTATATATTGTGACAACCAGAGTTGTGTGAAGTTGTCGGAGAACCCGGTGTTCCATGACAAGTCGAAGCATATTGAGATCAAATATCACTATATCAGGGATATGGTGTAGAGAGGAGTAGTGAAGCTCCAGTATGTTGTGATGGATGAACAGATAGCTGATGTGTTGACTACGCCATTGGTCAGAGTGAAGTTTGAGTACTTCAGGGAGAAGCTTGGTGTTCTGTAGATCGAGGTTCCCTCCAAGGGGAAGTGATGAGTCCATGAACCATTCTATCATGGTGAGAGGATTGGTTGCTTCCATGGTCAGATGTAAGGGCTGATCCATTCTGTCATGGTGAGAGGATTGGTTCCTTCCATGGTCAGATGTGAGTGCTGATCCATTCTGAAGTGACTGTGAGATGTGTTCTCACATGATCAGATATAAGTGCTAAATGCCATTTTCTAAATGGAGGTACCTGGTGAGTTACCGGGAATACTTAGCCTAGAGCTGAGGGCCATTCTGATATGACTGTGGGATGTGTTCTCACATGATTAGATATAAGTGTAGGGCCATTCTGATGTGATTGTGGGATGTGTTCCCACATGATCAGATATAAGTGTTGAAGGCCATTCTCTGGGAGAATGGAGGCACCTAGTCATGAGTTACCAGGAATCCTTAGCCTGGGGCTGAGAGCCATCCTAATGTGACTGTGGTATTGGTTCCCACATGATCATATGTAAGTGTAGAGCCTTTCCACAGATGATAGTAGGTGTGTCCTATCATGCTAGTGGATGTGAGTGCTGATACTTTCCATAGATGATAGTAGGTGTGCCCTATAATGCTGGTGGATGTGAGTGCTATGCCTTTTCACAAATGGTAGTAGGTGTGTCCTACCATGCTAGTGATTGTAAGTGTTATGCCTTTTTACAGATGGTAGTAGGCGTGTCCTACCATGCTGGTGATTGTAAGTGCCGTGCCTTTCCACAAATGGTATTAGGTGTGTCCTACCATGCTGGTGGATGTGAGTGTTGAGCCTTTCCACAGATGATAGTAGGTGTGTCCTATCATGCTGGTGGTTGTGAGTTCTATGCATTTTCATAGATGATATTAGGTGTTTCCTATCATGCTGGTGAATGTAAGTGTTGGGCCTTTCTGACATGGTTCTTGGATGTGTTCCTCCCATGGTCAGATGTGAGTGCTAGGTGTGCATTTCTGACATGTTGTTGGATGTGTTCCTCTCATGGTCAGTTGTAAGTGCTGGGTGGGCCATTCTGACTTAGGGTCAGATATAAGCGCTGAAGAAGACCTACATGGAGGCTAGGCCTACAACTAGCATGAAAAAGGGTTGGCTCTATAGAACTTCCTATGATGAGAATAATCAAGAGATAGCACCCGTGATGATGACCGAGTGATGATGATCCAGTAGTGATGATCCAGATCCAGTGATGATCTAGATCCAGTGATGATGATCTAGTAGTGATGATCTAGATCCAATGATGATCCAAATCCAGTGATGATGATCCAGATCCAATGATGATGTTCCATATCGAGTGATGATCCAGATCCATATGAAGACAACTTGAATATGAAGATGAATTGAAGATGAAGATGACAATAACTTGATGATGATCCAGTTGATACAGAGAAGAAGACTAGTGCTGAAAAATTGTGTCGAGAGAATACCTTCCTAGTTAAGAGGGAGTGTTTATGTATTTGTAACTTCAGAATGTATTCACTTGTATATCTTATGTATTGTACCCCGATGTTTATTCCGGGAAGTGTCTATAATGTATTTGATTCATGCCATGCCCCGATGTTCCTATCAGGAGATTCAATAATGTAAACAAGTCATGTAAATTCATTGCGGATAACCCTCCTATTGATTAAGGTTTAAAGTCCCCACAGTTGTGGGGAACTAGGGTTATTAGACTCTCCTAGAGAAGTCAGCCCTAGGTGAGTTAATGTAAGTCGGGTCATTAGTACCCCAGTTGTGGTTACTAGAGCCTACATAACTGAGTTAGGATTACTCGAGCCTACATAATAGAGTTAAAGGTTAAGTGAATGAAAGAATATAAATAGAGAGAGAGACTCTCTATTTATTACACACACACACTCACTCATCTGGGGCGCATGAGTGAGAGAGAAGAAGCTTGGATCAGAGAGAGAGACTACTGCTGTGGAGAGATCATCTTTATGTTTTCAGGTTTTACTTTTGGTGTTGATTCTATCTCTGAGGAAGTTGCTGGGTTTTCTCCTTTATGGTTTCCCCGAGAAAAATATTTGTGTCTATTGTCTCTTATGTTTGATTGTTGTTCTTGTTATTCTCTCAGTTAAAGATCCTAATATAATTCTAGCTTAAATGATAAAAATCTAACACAAATTAGTTTGAAGCATTTACCAACACACACACACACACATATAGTGAATATTGCAAAAAGGTAGAAAATTCAGTTTCTTGCTTGACTTTAGTGTTGTAGTGACTTTGACTTTGTAATTAAAAATGGATTGGAAGATAGATTAGGGATATATACCTTGTTTTCTTAATTTCCTTTCTATAGGAGTTATCACTGCTTGAAATGCATGTTTGAAAGAAAGTATTGAAACTCAATATTTATTTTGTCATGAGCAAGCATTTTCTCAATCAACTATAATGTGTTAGGGTTAGTAATTTTATATTTGGTTGTACCTTTTTTCAAGGGTTTGTGCTTTCTGCAAGCATGACTGTGTGTCTACTTATGGGAACTTGAAAGTCATGCTTCTATTTGATGTTTGTCTTTTATATTTTGAAAATAGCATGTGTATTTTTCTAAGAGCATCATTGAAAATACCTCCAAAAGATATTTGAGGAGCATCATTTTTAGATTGAAGCTCACAACTATTTGGTTAGAAATATAAAATTGATATGATTCTGGTTCATGTTTTTTTCCCTAACTATGTTTATGCTCTTAAGAATAATTTTTCTTCTTATTTCTGTGAGTTGTGTATGGTTAGTGTGTTTTGTAGGTCACACCATAGGGGTGTGACAATATCAGTCTTCTATAGAACTTCAACTCCGATAAGTTGGGCAAGTTTGGACTTTCATAGATTAATTGTAAAAGGAAGAAGTTGGGAATTTTTATCTAAAGGGTAGATTAGGCGTGGGATCTGGGAACTTACCCTAGATTAGGAAATTTCCTTGAGTTCAACTTCATTACTATTTCATGGAAAATGTTCAACCATATAATATTGGTCATGGGGAGGGTGATTACACTTGGAGATAAGAGAAATTAAGAATATGTTGCACATGTTTAACAATCAAAGATGAGCTTAGGTAGTCTATGTAATATTTGAAAATGCATCTTGAAAAATGGGAAAAGAAACAACAAGAAATGGAATCCATACTCAAAGACTAGGCCTTGAAACAATAAAATAATGCCTCTGAATTAGAGATGCATTATGGCATTATCCTTAGATTTGATAGACTATCTCAATTTGTTGTAAGGTAGCCAATGCTTTCTATTCATTTAGTGAAAGGGCTAGGAGGTGGAGAAGAGAGAGTGCAACAAACTACCATTGCACCTACAGATCAAACTACACTTTAGGATGCACACTGCGAATATTAGAATGCAAAGATAGAGGAAGCCTATAATATTGTAGTATTTTCCGATATTTTATAAGTGCTATTATAAAATCAAAAGATATAATTTTAGTATCTACTAAAAAATCTGTGTAATTTTCTACTTTTTGAGGTTTTCCACTGTCCTTTGATAATATATTAACTATCTATATAAACAAGAATATAAAATTAGCTAACCTAATAAAATCAACTCATGATAACCAAAATTACAATTACTATTCCAGAAATCATTTAATAAGAAATAATAATGCTAAAAATAACTTTATTAAAAATATTATTAATTAAACGAATCAACTCATGGCTATCAAAACTTCAAAAAGTACTCATAAATGTATTAGAAACAAAACCAATTAGCGTTATGATTATTCTACAATAATTTCACTCTTTTTTTTAACAAAAACGGGTAAATTTATTAAAATAGAGAAGTAGGTATATTTTAGCAAATGCCAATCAACCAAGTTACAAGTATCTAGAAGTCAAAAGACTATATCGAGGCTTACAATTGGATAGAACTACTAACAAATAAACAACTAGTTACAACTGAGAGAAATTCCATTATGGAATAGGATGAAATACACCTGGTTCCCCATCGATACTGAGAATTCCTTGAGGAAGGAGACATCCTTTGTTTGCTAGGGAGTCTGCAAATTTATTTAACCCCCGAAGAATATGATAAGATTTCACACTGTCAAAGCATTTCAAAGTTGTCTTAATTATCTGCAAAATTACATTCAAGAGAGAGTTGTTGAAGGTGACTGCTGTATTTAGAGTTTTCACCAACATCTCAAAGTCACCAAAAATTTTAATTGACTTGAACCCTTTTCCTTTTACAAGCTGAATTGCCATAAGTAAACTGTAGCATTCAGCCTGATTGTTCATCATCGAACCGAGACCCCAACTGAAGCTAAGATGAATCAATCTTCCGGGAAAGAATATGACACCACCAGTGTCGGAAACCCTAGGGTTCCCTTTGGAAGCTCCATCAAAAAATAAAGAAACCGAAACAGAGCACATCAGTTTTTCCTTTAAAGCATCTTCAGTTCCACAAAATTTCCAGTGCAAGGATTTAGATGGTTTTAGGAATTGCAATTTGTTTCCTGAAACAATTGATGCAGAGCCCATCCTTGATGGAGCCAAGAGGGAAACCGATGGAGCCGAGAGGGAGGCCATTGAGCAACCTGTGGATTCAACGAACCATTTTTTGGAATTATGGACAGCAAGCTAAATAGAAGGGGTTGTTTCATTAAAAATACAATTGTTCCTAATCAGCCACAACGCCCACCAATAGAAATTTAAAATTGAGTGGCAATGTAAATGCAATAAGGATGAGGAAGCTTTCAAAGGTTGACTAGCATGCCATCCCAGGTAGAGGGCTGGAACTGACGACTAAATTGTGATAGAGAAATTCAAATCCTGAAGTATTAGTTCCCAGACTTTTCTGGAGAATACACAATCAACTAGAAGATGATCTACAGTTTCAAAAGCAGAATTGCATAAGCAGCAACAGAAGGGACCATCAAAGCCATGTTTAGCAAGGTTATCTCTTGTCAATAACTTGTTTTTTAGTGCCATCCACACAAAAAAATTCACCTTTGGCATACATTGAGAAGCCCAGATAGATTTCCATATTATTGGAGGAAAAATAGAACTCTGAGGAGATTATTAAATCCTTTAGCAGCTGAGTAAACACCATATTTTCCCCATCCCCAAGAATCTTTCAGGGAGTAATGAACATGAGCCATACTAGAGAGAGATAAAAGTAGCAAGTGATTTTGAGCTTTTAGGTGAACTGGTAAATATGGAATAGACCACCCTACCCAGTTCCCTAAACTGTCCCAAAGGAATATGTCAGCCAGACAAAGAAGGCCCTTATTTGAAGCCGAGTTCATAATCTTTGATAGAGAAGTGACAGAGGAAAGAGGCGGGTTCCCAAAGATTTTGTCCTCCCATAGGAGTATTCTTTTCCCATTGCCAGGAATTCGAAATAACTGCTTATTAAAGAATTCAGAACCTTTTCTACATGAATTACAAATAACAGAGCTCGTTGAGTTATTTTTATAGGATATATTTCTCAGTGAACCACCTTTGATATATTTCTTAAAAAATATCTTGCTTACGAGATGGTGTTTATCAACAAAACGTTGCCAGAGAAGCTTGCAATTCAGCGCCAGATAAGCAAGACTAGGGTCCCTGATTTGAAGACCACCTGCTGAGAATGGTCTCTTAATATCTTCCCAATTTACCAAATGCAACTTGTTTAGACCACCTTTACCACCCGACCAGAGAAAATCCCGCAACAATTTAGAAATCTGAGCAGAAATACTTTTAGGAGCTAGCAACAATGATGACTAGAAAATACGATAAGTTGAGAGAACAGCCTTAATAAAGATCAGTTTCCCAACCTTATTTAGCCATTGACCACCCCAGAAAGTAATCTTTGCCTTTAACTTTGCTAGAAATTCAAGACAAAGAGAGGGAGGCGACTGACCAAGGGTTAGAGGAAGGCCTAAATAATTGATCTTATCCCATTTATTGAAACCAAGGAAGCCCAAGAAACCTGAAATTCAAAGAATTGCTAAGGGTTCAACATTCCAACCGTAAACAACACTCTTGGCTTTATTTATAAAGGAAATAGAGGAAAGGAAGTACTTTAAAAGAGTATCAAAAAAGGCCCAGGCAATATTCAAAGAGGCCCCTCCCAGGAGTAGGGAGTCATCTACAAAAAGAGCATGATTGATTGGGTCCACTCCCCTGGCAATCCTGATACTCAGAATAATTCCAGCTTCCTTGTCAACAATCAATTTTTTGCTGAGAGTTTTAGCCATCAAGATATAGAGGAAAGGGGAAATTGGGCAGCCTTGACGAAGACCTCTGGAAGCTTTGAAGAAGTTCGTAGGTCTCCCATTAACTAATGGAGCTAACCAAGGTCCATCAGTGCAAGCTTTAATCAAACTTATGAACTATGAACAGAAACCAAATGAGAGCAAAACAACATAGAGGAAGGGAAGCTTAACTCTGTCAAAATCATTCTTCATGTCTAACTTAATTAACATACCTTTCTCTCTCCTTTGGAAGCTTGAATGGAGAGCTTCCTGCACCTGTATTACATTGTCCACTAAGTGTCTTCCTTTCACAAATCCACCCTGGAGAGGAGAAATCAACTTGCCTAGCAATAGCTTAAATCTATTGGTGAGGAGTTTGGCCAGGATCTTATAGGAAACATTACACAAAGAGATAGGACGAAATATATCAAATAAAGAAAGATTAACTTCCTTGGGGATGAGGGCAAGAAATGAAGAGTTGGTGCACCCTCCCACTTTCAGTTTTCTTTGAAAGGAAAACACCATTCGAACCGAGTCTAATTTGATGATGGGCCAATAGGCTTTATAAAAGTGAGCGTAAAAACCATTTGGCCTTGGAGCATTTTCAGACTCCATAGAGAAAATGGTATCAACAATTTCCTGTTTGGTAAAGGGGTTCATTAAATCATAATTGTCCGCATCATTAACCAGAGAAGGGATGTTCTCCAACAATTCTGTAGAAGCTTCCTTATCAGTGATACCATCATCCTAGAAAATAAGCTGATAGTGCTTACTAGCATGCAGTTTTAACTGATTTTGGCCTTTGACAAATACTCCATCTCCAATAGCAATTTCAGAGATGTGGTTGTAGGACAATCTGGTCCTGCATTGTCTATGAAAATAAGCAGTGTTCTTATCGTCAGCCTTAAGCCAGAGGCACTGAGACTTTAACCTAAGGTGCTCTTATTCATGTCTGAAAGATTGAGTAGTGTTAGCCTGAGCTAATTTCTCCACCACTAAGTGATAATTGGAGATGTCAATGTCTTCCATACCCATTTGAATTTCAACTAAAGCATAAACGTGCACAAAAAGGAATTGGACCTGATTCCTCTTCTCTTTCAAACACCAGATAGATTGGATGGTGGTCAGATGTTAGCTTCAACAAAATTTTGGTTGAGACAATGGTTTGTCCATCAATTACAGAACTACTGACAAGAAATCAATCAAGTCTGGCTGATATATTTGTAACACCTGCTCTATGGTTGGACCAAGTGAATCGGTTGGACTTTGGTTTAAGATAATTCAAATCCCAAGTTGAAATAATCTCCTCCATGAACCTGAGCATGAAATATTTACCACGCTGCCCACCTTTTTTTTCATTAGGAGACAAAGAGATATTAAGATCACCTGCTAACACTAAGTTAACTCGAGAATTGACCTCCAAAAACTCTAAAATCTAATTCTAGCAAAAAAAAATTTCATTGTAGTTGACAGGAATGTAGATATTGAATAGGGATATTGAAATATTACTAGCAACGTGAACAAGTTCTGTGAAAATCCAATGCTGGGTGGAAAAAAACTTTTTTAAATGAAATTTCTCTTCACACCATAAGGAGGCCAATCCCCCATAGGTGCCTCTAGCACGGACTGCTTTTCCAGAGTTTAGCTTCCACTTATTTTTACTTAAAATAAGGAGTACCTCCTCATCAACGTTGGTCTCTTGGAGTAAGATAATGTCTGAAGGGACCATTTTCAAAAGGTCATTTACAACATTAGCCTTTAATGGGTTCCCCAGACCCCTACAATTCCAAGGGACTAAAAGCATTACTTACTTGGGTTTGAGGGAGTGACTGCTCCCTTTGGAGGCATGGTTCTCTTATTCCTCCCATAGGAAATTTAGATGGTGGACTGACTTCCTTGAGTCTTAAGTCTCTCAGCATCTTCTTCTTAGAGCTCCTTCTTAGATTTCCTACCCCCCTTTTTAGATAGTTGTTCAATGGAGTTTTCATTCGAGGTGTCAGAGCTCTCAGTCGGTTTATTTCGAGAAATATCAGCATAAGAAGGGGGAGATAAGTTCCCAACAGGAAGAGGAGGATCTCCATCCCTTAGGGGAGTTGAGTGAATAGGGCCAGCCTCTACAGAATCCATCCCATTCCCATCTAAGTGTTGAACTTCACCTTCTTCGAGATCTAAGGAACTAAGAACAACAAAATGATTGAAAGGCCCAATAAGAGGCTTCTCAACATTAGCCACTATTTTTCCTTCTTTGACCTTCTTTTTGGGTCCTGGGTTGGTATTTCCTGCTTTCTGAACAAGATTCCACTGCTCATTTTTCTCATTAGCATTATCCTCTTCACCTTTTTTCTTACAATTCTGGGCAAAATGTCCATAACCATGACATAATCTGCATTTAAAAGGAATTTCTTCGTAATCCAACTCCTGGGTATAAGACCACTCAACAACTGTTGGATTGATTGCCTCTGGAAGGCCAGTCTCTAAGTCAACTTCCACGCATATTCTCGCACAAGAAAATTGATCTTTTGGTTCAGCCCTATCAATGCATTTACCTAGTTTGTTCCCTATAGCTTTGAGGGAGGATGAGTTCCAACAATGCAGAGGGAGATGGGGTAACTTGACCCAAACAGGAATAGCAGATGGAACGTCCTGTGTGGGATCAAAATCTATTGTCCATTTATTCAAGTAAATTCCCTGAGGGACCATGAAGTATGGACTGTTCTGGAATATAAGATCACGATCTTCTGCAGAGTCAAATACAAAAACGTAGTAACCTCTCCCAACAAAATGGTTATGGATGCCATCAGAGAGTAGTGGCCGCCAGTTCCTCTGCACCCACTTTTCAATGGCCTTAGGAGAAGGAAAAAGACTAGTAAACTGCCCAATTAACCCACGTTTAGCTAAATTTAGAGCCGAACGGCAATTTTTCTCAACTGGGAGTTCAACAAAAGGTGTGTCCACTTTCTTGACAAACTTCTGAGCAGTCCCACCTTTCCTCTTGCCACTAGAAGCTTTCAAATTCTTTAAAGCCTCTAGGTCTGGAGGAAGAGGCAGGGGGAGCTCTCCACAGGACATCAGATCACCAACAAATATAGAGTAGACCTCCTCCAAAGACACAACAGAATGTGACAAGTTTCTAGCAAGCAAGGACTGCACACGATCCAACCAGCAAGCTACAATAATTTCACTATTCAAAATGCTAGGCTTGCCCAATTAACTCTCAACACTTTTAATTGTTATATTATGTATGTGTAAGATATCGATTTACTCGATACAATCACTCTATAGCATACTTGGAAATGTGATCAACCACCACCATGATGAATAACCTTTTACAAGTTTCTAGAAGTACCACTATGAAATTCATGGAAATAACAATCCATATAGTGGTTGTTACCAATAGTGGTTGCAATTCTTGAGTAGTTTTCACTATCTCCATATTATTCAATTAATGGGAATCACATAAGCATAACAAGGTTTGGTTATTATTTTTTCATGCTTTCTCAAAAGAACGAGAACTTAACACATTAATTTTCTACCTCTAGTTCCAAGCACTCCTCATCATAGGAAGGAGGTATTACTACATTAGTTTCCCTATAAGTTTGAAGGACTTATGAATCTTGGGATCTGCTTTGTACTACACTCTGCTTTCTATTTGTAGTACATTAGGAGCTATTATGTACTGAGGCTAGCCTCCAATAGGATTATTTTGGCTCTAGGGATAATCCCTACAAAGGAATGGGAAGTCTTCCACCGTTTCGACTAAATGAGGTCATTATCCATGGATCTATACAACCTGGTCACTTCTTCCATGGTTACAGGTTCTTGGCCCACAAGTGATGTTTAAGGCTCCTTTATTTTTATCTTCTCGATATAGGTATATCATTTTAGATTGGCTAGGTATGTTAGAACTTAGAACCATCCTTATTTAACTATTAAGGTGTCCACATGATTCCAATTTTTAATAATGAATGTAATTCTCCCGTGTAAATATTAAGTGGATTGTGCAGTTTGGAAGTCTGGGAACAATATAGTGTAAAATTTACTATAGTTATTACAACAAAAAGAAAACCCTTAACTAGTTTAGATATTAATTATAAATTTTTGGTGCATGCGTGCTAATGGTATCAAAGCTTCAGTTTGGCTCTGATCCTCGTCTTTCGAAAAGTATGCCTTCACCACTAGCTGCAAAACATTATTTCCAATGCTTTTCAGAGTCAGCCCTTGCACTGGATCAACAATAGGTACTCTGCAAAATTTGAAATAGCTAAATCAGATTTGCAGCCTGAAAAAAATATCATTAGCCAGTTGCATGTGTCATTGAAACCACTCTCATAGGAAATGTTGTTGATACGCTTCATCTTCTTTAGCATTTATGAGGTATATAATAAGCATGGGAATGGGATATTAATAAGATGTTGGTATATAATATCAACATCTTATATACTAGAAGCACATGACAATAATGAGACTTGGTTTCTTATATATCCCTCTTGGTTGATGAACAACAATTACACTCCTAATGAACAACAGTAAGAGGCCTAATTTCAAGTTTTAGGCTTGTTGCAGCTCTTAAGGAATATTTCTTGGCACCCTATAGGGTTCTGGGTAGCGATGAAACCTTGAAATGTTGTAGCTGGAATACGTGGTAGGGTTTGATGATTATATGGAGCATGACAAAGGTAGAGAAGGCATTACATAAGTATTGAAATTTCACTCATACTCCTTAACCTTGTTTGAACCCAATCCATTACACTTGAGTCCAACTTTATAAGTATGGTTCCAATTTGACCATTAGATGGTTTTGGTTCTTGTGTGGTTCAGGTCTTGTCCAAGTCTGACCCTTGGCCACTTCCAATTTCATGTTTTTTTAAGATAAAATTATTATCGACAAGATAGACTGCCATAAATCAAACATGGTATTCAAGGGTTGTAAAAAACGTGGAAAAGAGGGAATCCAAGTTTCAAGGATTCAAAGATGATTACGGATATTAATGCCTATGGCTTGAAATTTGGAAATAATTGTAATGCAACAAACAAAGATTCTATAGCCACCATGAGGAGCAAACCAGAGAATGGGGAAGTGGATTTATATTGTAGTCTACGAACAAGACCCAATCAAACAAAACCCCTAGGCCGGGCACATATATAAATCTATGTACAACATTGTATGGTTGAAGATCAATGTCAGCTTGTGTAAATGTTCAAAAATATTGTATAGGCCTTTGAGTTATAAAAAGCAGAGGATTTTATCTGTCGTATTTTTTTCTTTTGAGGGCCTATGAGCCGCAGAGAGTTTGTCAAAGACCTTAAAGAGCTAGAAATTGATGCCACCATAATCAACTTGATTTTGGAGTGTTCAGTTCTCTGCTAATGACTTCCTTTTTTTGGTACATCCGGTGTATCCGCATTTTTGTGTAACTCTGTATGGTTTCAGATCACTAAAATAGTAACTTTTTGTGTAATTCTAGAACCTTCCTTATTAGACGTGTTACATTAGGTAAATCTTTTCAAAAGGTAAAAGGAACTCAAATTGAAGAGAATTTGAGAGAATCGCTTTAGAAATATTTAGCTAACCCTAAGGCTACCTTAGTACAAAATGCTTCACCATTCATCACAAAATGAAATCAGGGTGCAATACTGCTATAGGAACCTCCCTGGGTAGGTAACATACCACTTGGTCATGATAGCTAAAAGCAAGGAAATTTGGATGTGGTGGGTAGAAACTACCAAATATGGATGAAAGTCACCTCGTTCATGTTCATGTTCAAATTCAGTGACAGAAATTTGGGGAAAACTCACAAATGTAAAAAATATGATAAACCAAAAAGTACTCCCTACCCTTTATCCCACAGGAACTTATGGGAATTGAGGAGTTTTAAGCAAGAATTGGCTTGCTTGTTAAAGTCAAATTCAATGTTTTTCCATTGTGATGTTGGGTTCCTCTCTCTTGGTTCACAAGCTCGTACGCTTGCATTTTTGGATTTTGTAGGTTGGGATTTTCCTCAAAGGCCCTTGGATGTCATGTTTATTTGTTTATATTCCATGACAAGTAAATAATTGGCCTAGGGATCGAATGAAATTAGAATTTTATACTTGTACATGGAGGTTTTATATTTTGGATTTCGGGATTATAAGCATTTAAGAATAAGATTCATGGCTATATATCATTGGGAGGATTAAGGGATTTTTGAATTCAATCCTTATACCATGCTGGGCTCTCTGGTGATGGGAGGAGTAAAAGGGGTTTCACTTCAATCCTTTTATGATACTGGGCAGGTTGGAGATGAAGATATCTGTATCGGAGGAGTAAAATATTTCTAATTTCAATCCCTATAATAAGTTGGCTGGATTGAGATCCATGTATTGGAGGAGTAAAGGGATTTTGAATTCAATCCTTGTACCATGCTAGGATGTGTTGATATCTATGTTTTTGGAAGCCTGAGCTAGAGACTCTCTCTTGTTCCCATTCTGGTCTTGAGCACTACAATAGTACATTTACTATTTTTTTTTATAATGTAGAATATACCCTGGAAAGGGGTGGGATCATTTTCTTATCATGCTTGAACTCTCCAGCTCTATTTTTCATTCTGTTATCTTTTTTCTGTTCCATTTCCTGTCACCCCTTTGTTTCATTTCCCATTTATTGTATCATCAAAGCAAATATAGTTTTGGGAAAATAAGAACTGATTGGGTAATATCAGTATTTTCAACCAGAAGCTACAAACATCTCTTTAGGTCTTTGGAATGTTATAGTAGCACTACTTATCCTTGTGCTTATGTTTAAACTAGCACAAACCCATATGAACTCATGTATGATAAGGTTTGATATGCACTTTGAAGATACAAATATAAATCCAAACCACCCCCACTATGATTAAATGCATACTTTTGTGAACTTGAGATACACATATTTAAGATTTGTGACTTTGTGGTGTACATCAAACCCAATTTTAGGTGGGCCCTATATTACTAGAATCTTGAACAGGGAATCTATTTTTTTGTTATGTTCTTGTTATTGTTCTCGCCTGCATTCCCATCTTGAAACTACATTAGAAACACTACTATTCAATTTTATATTCATAATATATGTCGGGAGGGGTTTGGTTCACATTTTTTTCCCTCGAGGGCCAAAACCCTCTAGCCCCGTATCTTTATTTGTTCCCATTTCATGTTCAGTTTCTCGTCTTGTTTCTAGTAGCATAGGATGGGCCTGTGCCTGTGTCCATAACCAATGCACCCAATGTACCACCTAGATTCAATGCACTGTTGGACACACAAGCACACAAAGTATGGATGGACCCCCCATTCCAACACAATCTTTAGAGCACCTACTTTTCTTGGTGCAATCAGGAATTGCAGGCTCAATATAGATCAAAGTACTGCCTACATGGAGAAGAGAACATTTTATTATCACTTGAGGTAAACAATGTGTGACCATCAACAACTTATTGAAATAACAACACAACCATACCTTTGTTCTTATATTTTCTAATTCTTTCTCATGCAATTTCTCCTGTCAGTGTTGATCATTTCTTTGAACCTTCTGTCTAATCTCTTCATACTACATATTTCTCTTGGACTTGCGGAAAAATGAGTTAAAAATTGAACTTGATGGAGAATTTTTTTTTTGCATAGGTAATATTTTTGGGGAAGTAATACAGATCCAAGAATCAAATCCTTTGGTAGCTGGTTCAACTGTACCCTCCCTTTCCAGAAGAATCAGTAGCCCTAGAAAAAAAAGTTCATCACTTTTTTAACCCAACGAATGCTCATGGTTTGGAGCATAAATGCATATATCCTGCAATAAATATTCCATCATCCTTGGTAACGATGGTCTGTTGGTTTCTTGGGATCAATATGTGTAGGATAAATGATATTTTTTGTAGTGTCTCTAAATGGAAAAAATAATAGGGACAACTATTAATTTGATCTACAAACAACTAATATAAAATTCAAAACACAGAAAAAAGATTCATTAAATGCACATAAATAACAAAAAGGTTGCGGCACTTGAACACCAAAGTGGATTGGAGTCAGAACCACTCAATATATATCCCATCCATATAGAATATAGATCTATTGTCACTGATTCTAAGTTATTTATCTCCTTTCTATATGCCTTAAAGGTCACTTTAGAAGTAAGTGCGGGTTGCTATTGATGGTCTTGCACTTGGTGGTGGAATTAAGATTGCAATGGTATCTATTCATTCTTTATTTTGTTGTGCATGCATAATATTTTATGAAGCATTCAAATATATTTCTAGGCCTGTACAATGGTCAGGACATTACACTGTATTTTTTATAATGGACAAATTTGAAAACTCTGAGAGAAAAGTTTCATTGGCTAGTTCATTCTTGTTGGTTTTGATTTGGTTGATGCTTGAATGTTGTATTGATATTCATAACCAATGGTTGAATACCTATGCGGTGTTGTTAAATAAACTGGTTTGCTTCTGCAATTGTTGTTTCATGTATGCTTTCTTGATATTTATAATCAATGGTTGAATAAATATGTGGTAGTGTACAACTAATTGTTTTGCTTTTGCATTATTTCGATTTCTGAAGATTTTCTTGATTTTTAGAATCAATGGTTGAATAAATGTTTGGGTTTGTAACTGTAATCGTTTATTTGTTTTGTTTGTTTGGCTTAGGGCTGCTAAGACGTTTTGAAGGGGCACTGCTCTCTCTGACTTGAGGTTAGTTTTCTTCCATAATTTTTAGACCATCTTATTTGTCTATAACTGAAAGGTGATTTTTACTATGATTTTTAATTTTTAGTGAGTTGCTGACTAGCTACATTGTTCATCCTACACTGAATTTGATATCATATTTAGAATCAATGGATGATTAAAAAACTGGGGTTATAGAATTGATTTTCCTATGTTGGGATTGTTTGGTTTTGACATTTCGAAGGAGCTACTATGTTTGATTTTGATGTAGGTTTTGCACGATAGATTTTAGGTGAATTAGTAGTTTTTGCTGAAATGGTGTGTTACATTGGTAAATGTTGTTGTTTTAAAAAAAAAATTATCTATGGATGGTGCTGGCTTGATTAAGTTATGTTACTATGATTTTTAGAGTTTCACTGATAAAATGTGGCTTTGTAGAAGGAATTGTTTCTAAGTTGGGTTTGTCTTTTTCCAGGAGGTAGAGGAATACTTACCATAGGCTCTGAGCTTGGTTTTTGTCAACAGTTTCTAGGACATCCTATTAATTTTTGGATAAATAGTAAATTTTTATATTTTTGGGAATGTTCATACTTTAGCATGGATTACTACAGTTGTTCTCTTGGTTTTTATGCCAACTTCGATTTGTATATGCATTTTTTTCATTATTTTAGTGTTTTTCCCAGCCAGTCATTTGATTGTTTGCTATCTTGAACGACTGATTAAATATGTTGTTTTATACAAACAACTAAATCTTTGTTGGGTTTTTTTTGTGTTGTTAAGAAGTTTTGCAGTGCTAGTCTCTAGCTTCGAGGTTGGTTTTCATCAATAGTTTACATGCCATCCACTCTATTTTTTTTATGTCCAATGGAAAATCATTTTCGATTTATTTGTTGTCTGATGGGTTATGACCATTTGGGTGTCATAGAGAACTTCTCGTGTAGTATAATATATACCCGAGATTGAGGTGGAATACTTGCCAAGTCATTTTCCTTTTAAGCTTTCCTAAGTTTTTTGAAAACAGTCACTAAATAGATATAAATTTTCTTCAAAAGTAAACTTTTATATGCCATCGAAGAATTGGATGGGACAACGTTTTTTATTCATTGTTTGGGCTTGTAAGTCCATTTTCAAAGCATAATATAGCTCGTATCAATCACTTTGCTAGTGAAATAAAAATAAATAACCTGGCCTTCCTTTCGATGGGATTTCGAATGGTAAACCGAAACACATTTATTGACAGGATACACAATCAATAAAAGATATGTATATGAATCTGCTAAATTAAGAACTGAAGGTTTTTGGTGCTTTGTCTTTCCTGCTCCCAACGGTTGTGCTTAATATGCATAAGCAGATTAAATTGGATATGGCCTTTGGGTTAGAATTCATAGTTAGTTGTTAGTTTGAAGGACCATAAAAGCTCTGAAGCCGCAGGATCAACATTTGGATCTGATCAAGTTGTTGCTGGCTAATAAGACCCAATTCCAGTTGATTCTATTGTTAAAGTTGTTGATTCAGAAGTGGTTGGCCTACCAGCATAAGCAAGTAAAGTAAACTTTTATATGCCATCGAAGAATTTTTTCCAGTTTGATTAGTTGGGGGTATGTTGGAATGTGATTAAATATTTTTGATACAGTTTGGTAGCTTGTACGCATGAGTGTTCTATGGCTTCGTTGTTTGTTTACCAAAGTAATAGACAAAATGTTTTATTTATTTCTAGCTGAAATAATAGCCGAAAGAAACAAATCATCTAGATTCTAGTCCAAAGGTTTATAGTTGTGCATTTGTGGGAATGTGAATCAAATAATTTTCATGTAGTTTGATAGTTTCTTTTGTTAAATTTTCATATGATTAACTAAGACATCAGTATATCATTTCATTTTTCATAATAAAAGCATATAAAACAGGATCACTGAAAGAAACAACATCACAAGAACAACACAGATTTATCCTGGGAAAACCCTAAAGGGAAAAACCCAGCAAAAGCTTCCTCAATATAGATGCCCCAAAAAGGGAAAAAGGTAAAACCAACAAGGAGATCAAAAACCTGATTCTCCTCCTTCTCCAGCAACTCCTCTCCTCCACAAGTGCGATATTCCAAGTGAGTGTGTATATCACAAGTGAGGAGCACTACACCTCTATTTATATTCATCTGTTCACTTAAAGTTTACTCAATTAACATGTCGGATTAAGTTAACTCATGTAGGCTCGAGTTACACATGTAGGCTCAAGTAACCATACTGGGGTGCTGATGACCCACCTTTACAATTTGAGGGGACTACCTCATGACTCTTATTAGTTCTTTCGATTAGGAGCATCTGGGTATAATATTGAAATACAAATGGTTCTCCCGGTTGGACCATCGGGGACCACAAAATATACTTAAAGAATATTCTTCGAAGTTACAATATTTCAACACTCCCCCTTAACGAGAAGGGTATTCTACATCAACAACAACAAGAGTAGAGATGGGGGACATCATCAACATCAGCAGGGTAACACATCTATAAATCATTAGAAGCTTTTCAACATCATGTAGTCTTCATCTTCAATCTTCAATCTTCATCATCAGCAACAACATCTTCAGCATTTTGAACTTTCGATCAGCAACATCTTCAGCACTTTGATTTTTTGATCAGCAACAACATCTTCAGCATTTTGTCCTTTTGATCAGCAACATCTTCAGCATTTTGAATTTTTGATCAACAACAACATCTTCAGCACCTTGACCTTTTGATCAGCAGCAACATCTTCAGTACTTTGACCTCTCAATCAATAGCAACATCATCGTCATCATATTATGATCTATTGATCATAATCATCATCACATTCTGATCTTTCGATCAGAAACATCATCATCATACTCTGATATTTCGATCAGAAACATCATCAACATACTCTGATCTTTCG
>LPNX011113177.1:293454-318158 GCA_001517045.1 Pseudotsuga menziesii
CTAATTTTTTGATTCGCATCGTACTTGAGCCCATAATCAATTGTACCCCTGCATGCTTTGCAAGCATCAGGTGAACATGTCTCGATGTGTTCACAGCAAAGCAAATATCTGGTCTCAGGTACATCAAGGACCCAATCATCTGACGATACATTATAGTATCAACCGTCTCTGATGAAGCATCACTCAATAGCTTCAGGTTCGATGCCATAGGTGTGGTCATGTAGTCCATCATCCTTAACCTTGTCCAAGGAAGATTCCATCTGCACTCTGCCACACCTCCATACCTAGAAAAATATTGCATCGACACATAACAGGAACATCATTGGTCTTCCGCCTTCAACCTTGAAGCAAAGGTTGGAATCCGCTTTACTCTTAGTAAAGCCTAGAGTCATCAGTAATCTGCCCATCCTTTCGTACCATGTCGAACATTAGATCTTCTGTAGTCACTCCCTCTGAAGCGAAGCATCATACTCCCTCTGTCTTCTATGCTCTATGCACTAAAAACATTCTGTACCGGAGTGACAAGTAGCTTCCTATGCTACTAATATTCTATGTGACCATCTAGTGTATAGACTTGCATCTTCAACCTTGTAGAAAAGGTTAAGATCTTCATCAGGCTCATCATGTATGTGTTTAAACTCTTACTGGCTGCAAATGTCTCTTCGTAGTCCAGGCCTTCTTTTCGTGAGAAGCCTCATGCTATGAATCTTGCTTTGTATCTCACGATGTTTCCATCTACTGCAGATGGAACTATGAACTTTTCTTTAGGTCTCGATACTATGCTCTGACATCATTCTTATTGAACTGGTCTTCCCTTTCTTCTTGGTAGCTGGAAGGTTCTGCATCAATGATGTCACTTCACTCATCATATTATTCTTCATTTTGAAATGTCGTCACTTGCTCTTCGGAACAAGTCTTCATTCTTATTTTCTTGTAGGCGATTATATATGCGGTATTTCCTATAGGTCAAATGCATTTGTATGGTTAGAACATTTCATAAGGAATATTCATACTGGAAAATACTTATGCATAAATATATGATCATGCAACTACTTTAGCCAATACAACATTCATCCATATCTCACTGAAACTTTCTAGATGCCTTCCATCTCTACCAGGACAACATTGAGATTGTGCACTAATCCAATACGTCAGCAAAGAGGTTTCATTCTAGATAAGTATCAATGGAGAATTTGTATAGCACCATGAGCTACTTACCCATCACATTCATATTAGTAGTATACTATCGTTAATACAAACATCCTATCATGCATGATACACCAACTGAATATAAACAAATGCATAACAAAACAATATCATGAAATGACAATTGAATACTTATCTTTATTTGTTTCGTGGGTATACTCCTTCTTGAGCCTTCAGCTTCATCGTCTTCTTCATTCATGATAGCATCGTTTCTTATCCAAAATATGAGGTGGATAACAAGTTCTTCAAGAGTTGAGTTCTTCATATTCCTCATTGCTTGAGGGATCTTCTTTGGATGGTAAGAGCTTGATCTTCAATTGCTTCCATCTTCTCTTCTTTTCTTATGAGTCGAGCTTCTTCTTCTTCCCAGAGTCTGCTGAAAGTAATCACTTCCTTCTGGAACACATTCCTTGAATGAATGAATTCCATGATCCTGGGAGGCCATTCAAGGTGGCCATCACCACTTCTGCATTCTTCACTTTTTCTTTTACCGCTTCAAGTTGTTCTTGATTTGAGAGACTCTTATGACTGCATGGTCTCTGCATTCTGGATCTTCACATTCTTCAACTAGTTTCTTAAGGTCATATTCTGATTTCTATTCTTTCCTTCAAATAGATTGGTCAAGGAATCAAAACATATTTGGTGTCTTTGGGGAGACACTTGTAATACAAGTTGATTCATGACTGAATCAGCAATGATCTTCTTGGCCTTGACCAAGTTCTTCTTGTGTGAGGCTTCTAGCCTTATCTCCCTCTGGAACTGGAACCTCTATACTCATGTAGGTGTCCAATCCATTTTCTTCAGAGAGATCAAATACTTCTATGCTTGGAGGTTGTGAACTTCACCAAGCTTATCATCAAGCTGATGTGATAGATCACTTTGAAATGAGAACCTCAAATGAAAATAGCAAAGGATTAGATCTTACCGATTTGAGGTGACCGTCCTGGTTCCGGAGCTGGCTGATCTAGGATTTGTCACAGAAACCCTAATTTTCAAAACTTGGAATCTTTCAGATCTGATTGGACAAATAGATAGATCTCTTCAAATGGAGCTGTCCAATGTACTCCTTTTCTGAAAACAGTGGAGGGAAGCTCCCAGAACAGGAAGCCCTAATTTTCAATTTCTTCTGCAGAAATGCATGTTACTGTTTCTATGATATCTCCTAAACTAATACTCCTTTGTGTCTGAAATTTATTACTGAGGTAACCTCACATGTCCCTGATCCAAAACCGTAGGTTTCATTAGAATTGGTTTCACCATTTGGGATTTATGATCCTTTTCCCAAGGTGACCTGTTACAGGACTATTCAGAACAACGAAGTTGTACGGAATGCCACATGTCACTGGTTCATCTTCTAAGTCTGATCTTCAGACCACTAAAATTAAAGTCTGTTCCATTTCTATAACATCTTCAGGAATTCCATTTGGACCTCTGTAGCCCAAGATATTGCATATCTCCTCGGGTGTCCTGTTTATGGATGATTTCTAGAAGAGACTGAAACCCTAACTTAGAGAGATCATATCTCCTGGAATATAGAGAATATGAGGCTGAATTTTGGACACAGTGTTCTTCAGGATTTTATCTTTGGCCCCTACAATTTTCAGCTTCTGATACTTTGCCAACCTAGGAATGTAGCGACTGTACCAAAACTTATCAGTTTTTAGTATTTAGGGTTTTTCAAGCTCGGGGTCAAACTAGGGTTTGACTTTCCCAGAGTTTAACCCAACCAAATTTATTGATCCAGGTCTCTAAACTTCGGTTTTGATGAGGAGAAAAATCCTACGTAGGTCTCACTCAAAAATTCCTCTTCTGTAGAAAGCCCTAATTTCCGCTTCGAAGACTGAAAATGCTCGGAATCAAATTTCGCTTCGACAGAAAGATGCACCCTTCAATGGAGAGTCATCCTAGCATACTTTTGCTGAAAATTTGTGGAGGAAGATACACAAACTAGGAAGCCCTAGTTCCCGCAGCTGCACAATGTCTTCTTCTCGGGTTAGCTCTGATACCATAAAAGCTCTGAAGCCGCAGGATCAACATTTGGATCTGATCAAGTTGTTGCTGGCTAATAAGACCCAATTCCAGTTGATTCTATTGTTAAACTTGTTGATTCAGAAGTGGTTGACCTACCAGCATAAGCAAGTAAAGTAAACTTTTATATGCCATCGAAGAATTTTTTCCAGTTTGATTAGTTGAGGGTATGTTGGAATGTGATTAAATATTTTTTATACAGTTTGGTGGCTTGTACTCATGAGTGTTCTATGGCTTCATTGTTTGTTTACCAAAGTAATAGACAAAATGTTTTATTTATTTCTAGCCGAAATAATAGCCAAAAGAAACAAATCATCTGGATTCTAGTCCAAAGGTTTATAGTTGTGCATTTGTGGGAATGTGAATCAAATAATTTTCATGTAGTTTGATAGTTTCTTTTGAACACAGGATTTACAATGGAGTCCCAGGATATCTCAGGACCGAGTGATGGAGCAGGGCCTTCTTATAGTAAGTCCATTGAAGTTCTTCCACCTCCACCCGAAATGGTAAAAAACTACAAGAAATGGTCCATTTCGTTTTTAAAATTTGGATAACCATCGCTATAGAGACAAAATTTAAAAAAAAAAAATGAACCATTTCTATAGCGATGAACCACCCTTTACACAAAATTTCATAGCCGTCGCTATAGAGACATAGTTCCATCACTATTGCGACAAACCTACCATTCATGTTCTAACGAAACACCGTCGCTTGTGTAGAAATTCATCGATTCATTCATCGCAACTTTTTGTATTTTCGTCGCTGAAGCAATGAAACTTCGTCGCCACTGGTTGGTATTTAGATCATCATTTTTTGGTATTATCATCGCTATCGCGACGACCTGTGGTGGTTCATCGCTAAATTTTCATCACAATAACAACCATGCATTTGTTGCAATAGCAACGACCCTATGTCACAATAGAAACCAACCATTCGTCATAATAGCAACACCATCCATTCATCGCAACTGTGACGAAACTTAATTGCAATAACAACCATGCATTCTTCGTAATAGCAACAACCCTATGTCACAATATAAACCAGCCATTCGTCGCAATATTGACACCATCCATTCGTCACAATAACAATGAAGTATAGAAAGTGTTGCTATAGCGATGAAAGTTTTTCCACGAAAAGAAGGGGTCATGTTCATGGCTATAGCAACGCACAAGTATTGCATAACAATGATTTTCCATGGGAAAAATCTCCACATGTACTAGTGATTGTACATCTTGATATTAATTGCAAAAGACTAAACTTGTTAGGGAGAGGGTATCTTACTGGCTCAAGGAATTTGTTCAAGGATTTAAAATTCGCAACTAGTCTGGGTTTTCCTCCTTTTATCTCAAAGTGTTTGTTGACAAAAAAATCCTGGCATGCCCAAGGGCTCTTAGAAGGTTCTATGAGGCCGTTATCTAGTAATTCTTTAATCTCATTTACACAAAATTATCTCTCTGAAGGAGACATAAGGGATGCAGAGGCTTTCTGGGATTTTGGTTTTTCGAGAGGGTTAAAGGGTAAACAGACGAAGTATTTTTCTCTAGTATAAAAGGAATTAGTTGAATTTTTGGTGTAATCCTTTTCTAATTTTGAGGAGATTTCAGAGAGGGAAGAATTTTTATGCATTTCTGCATAAGCAATGCATCTTTCAATTTTAAAGAATTCTTCAAGACTAGGAGAGGGGTTAGACTAAGGCAAAATATTTCTGCATTTAAATGAGGCGGAATAATATAGAGGAGTGGAAATTCTTATGTCATTTATTGTACAAGTAAAAATTATGTTTGGCTCATCAACTATAATGGGGATAACTTTATGCAAAAAGGGTGATCCTTTTATGCAGTCTTCTTTAATGTCATATAATCTATTGAGATGCAAAACTTATTTTTGTTGGGGTACACAGGGTACTCCCAAAAGAACGAACACCTAGAAAAACCACTCACACAAATAAATAACAGATCGACACATGAATGTTTTCACGTGGTTTAAACCCTCGAAAGGGAAACACTCCACAAACCCAGCCAAATAGCTACTTGAGGCAGTTTATTATACAAAAGAAAGAAAGTTACAAATGAGTTTCTCATAATTGATCAACTAGCCAATGACCCTCCATGCTCTTTAAATATATATCATGGACCAATCGTGTGTTAATCCATGGATTAAAGGTAGTTATGATCTAAGAGAAATTGAATCGTCGGATCACTCTATGTCTATAATATATCATGACCATTGGATTAGATATTTAAAAATGCATACTAATGGATACTAAAGAAACACACTTTTCCTAACGGATATATTATAAAAAGTTGATCTTAACCAACTCCTAAGTGTCTAAATATCCTAACATCTCCCCTTAAGAACAACTTGGGATAGGATTGAAGGATTTACAAAAGTTACACTATTAGGAGAAGGAAGTAGGCATTAGATCCTATCCCCCCTTAATGACAAGTTCTTGAACTCTAAACATAGATGACAGTTTAGAAAACTTCACTTCTATAAGAGACTTGGTGAAGATGTTTGCAACTTGATAATATGTAGGGAAAAAGAGCACTTCAAGAATGCGATCATGAACAAGATTTCTAATGAAGTTCATATGTAGTTCAATGTGTTTGCTGTGTTGATGTTGAATTGGATCTTTCAAAATATTTATGGCACTTTAATTATCGTACCAAAGTGGATTAGGTTAATGCTTCTTGAATACAAACTTTGAAAGGATCTGATGAAGCCATAAAGCTTTCTGACTAGAATTAACTGCATGTTTAGGTACACAGGGTACTCCCAAAACACCAAACACCTAGAGCAGCTACTCACACAAATAGATCACAGATCGACACATCGACATAGCCACTCACACAAACATATCATAGATCAACAGATTGACATAGCCACTCACACAAACAGATCATAGATCGACACATTTCGACCTTTAACTAGTTTTGATGTCTAAGTCTCCAAATTGACCCAAATGCTCCCAATCATTTTGACAAGGTATATGATTGATATTAAGACTTGAATATTATTTTCAGGGATTATTTATGACCCTCCAAATACTTCTTCAAACTTTTTTAATATTTTGGTTAAGGTAGGAGTTTTCACTAGCAATTGGGGTTCATTAGAGGAAATTTGAGGTCTAAAATGGGCCTCCTAGGGAAAATAATAAAATAATATTTATTAATATTGGAGGAAGAATGAAAAAAAATACTTTTTTTGTTTGTATTTTCGACATATCTCCCTATGGTTTTACTCAATTCCAAGCAGGAGAGCTCGTTGGATGCGGAAATGTCATCATCACATTTTTTAGGTATTTCTTATCTTTGGGGTAGTGGGGTCCATAAAAAGTATGTAGTGTGGGTACTCGTTGGATCCATAATTAAATTCCACATCCAACATGCTTTCTCGCTCAGAATTTGAGTAAAATCACAGGGAGATATGTCGAAAATACGAACAAAAAAAGTAGTTTTCTTCTATGACAAATATGTCAATTCAACCATTATGGTTGACTCATTTTATTGAAATTCTATTGGTTCCTAAATTCCAACCACAAAATTTATTTTTGGTGCATTTTCTTATAAGGCCCATTTTAGACCCCAAATTTCCTCTAATGCCAATTCACCCAGGGTAAATGCTGAAAATGGATTTCCAAATGCTCCAAAATCTATTCAAATTTATGAAGAGAGGAAGAGGATGTTTAAGGGAAATTATTAAGGTCTAATATGCATCATTATTTAGTTTATATATGATGTTATAACCCTCTACCAAACAACTACAAAATCACTAATTCAACCCTTGGGGAAATAGCACCAAATCTTCTCAAAATGCAAATAAACTGCGTGAGATGAATTCAAATGCTTAAGTTCTGGTTATGAAACTTGTAATAATCATAAATCAAATCCCATTCATCATAAATATATCTGATAAACATTATTACTTTCAAAATCATCAGCATTACAATGGAACACATCAATATAGTGGGGAAATGGTCATTGTTTATTCATTAATAATCACTTTTACATACAACCATTCGGTATTTCGACATGATAGTTTCTGAATATTAAGAACATATTATATTAAGATCATTACAATTAGAAATGGGCTAGTATAATCTCTCCCAAAGAGTACAATATATCACCCAAAGCGCAATCCCTCCATGAGCAAGAATATGCAATAAAGACTGGAAATGGTTGAGAGAATGTGTTGCACTAGAAGAAACCACAAGCTTACCTGTAGCTTACACCTACAAATACAAACCCCATTAAAGCTCCATGAAAGACCTGAATGGCCTCTCAAAAAAACAACTTGGATGGGAATCTTTCACGCTCAAAATTGGCTAAGGCAAGAAACTAGTCATCCACTATCTCTCTCTCTTCACAAATGCAAATTTCTCAAATGATCAAAAGCCATTCTCTTGGTTAATCCTTGTAATTTATAAAAATACTTAGACTTCTAATTTTACCAAACCATCCACAAAATCAACCAAATTTGAATTAGGGGGTGTGCTCAATATTTGCCATGTGTCCTCCCTTCCTTGGCCTTCCATCTTCCCCAATTCAAGTAGGGACCCATTGAGCTTCGACAACTCACATGAGAACCTCCTTGGATGCTATATATATGCTTGACATGTCATAATGGTAAAATGTTAGCCTTCAGGCCTGCAATATGTCATAAATGGCATACCATATTCATCATTGGAGTTATTGATGTCATAGATGTTAGGGAATCTATCCCAAGTGTCCAAGAAGCTCCCATTTGACTCTTCCTCTCCCATGTAAGTTACATTTACTTCTAAATTCTAAATATGATGCATGTGGACAAGTGTATTAGCCTTCTAACTCATCCAAGAACATTAGGCTTCCCATGGATTCAAAATTGCAAGAATAGGATGCCATGTGGCACATAAATTCTAGCTTGTGTGGGCCCCATAATATCCATGTGTATCCATGCTCCATTATCACTTAAATTTTCTCTTGTATTTATTTAATTAGGTCCACTATTAAATATTTACTCCATTCTAATGTCTGAACATAATTTATTAGCTCCCTTATTAAAATTCCAAATGTATCCATCCAACCTAGGGAACTAGTAGGATTGATGGAATTGTCCTACTATGCAATTATTTGAATGGGGACATTACAGTCCTCCCCACCCAATATTTCTTGTCCTTAAGAAATTTCATATTTGGATGCTATAAAATATTCTCCTCTTCCCATCTGGCATCTTCACTTGGTATATCCTTCCATTGTACTAATTATTCTTTGATGGTTCTTGTCATTGATTTTCTTTAACTGCAACTTGAGTAGTGGCACTCATGTACTGCAATTTTGTGTTCCCAAAAGTAAAAAGATGTGAATTGTGCATATTGATATATCTTGTAACATCACCACTAACACCAAAAGGATTAATCAAATCCATAAAAACCAAATTTGTGCAATTACCTCCATATTTTGGGAACCTTTTATGAACTTTCACCCATTTTTCCTTATGTATAATTCTTTGAAGTTGGTGCTGAGTTACCAAACTTTGAGTTTCTTAATATTCCAATAAAATTTAAGAGAGGAACCACCATGATTTTTTCTGCACTACTCTGATTACAATAATCTTCTCAAGTGGTGAATAAATCTCCAATGTTGCTTGTTGCCCCCACAATTGAAACCAATGAGACAAAAAATGATCCCAGGGTCCCATATGATCCTGATACATGCATGGTGTGAATTTCTATGATGAAATACCATGAAATACAATAATGTGAAAATTGAATCCATCTCTCAAAAGGTATGCCACATAGGAAACTAGAACACTGCTCTGCAAAGATGAACTCAACAACTGAAGGTTGGTTTTTTTTTCTTAAATCAACAATCAAACTGATACTGCAAATGAGATGAAACCAAGCAATTCCATGATCCCATTGCTTGTATTTCACCCTTCCAAACATCATTAATACAAAATATAGTTCATGAGAGTACAAAACAACATCATACAAATGTACATCAAGAAGGTTCCTCATCAAAGAATCATGAAAGTGCTTGTACATCCAAGTAAGTAGATCATCAAGTGGCCCATACACACAAGCATCAAGTATGATGTCATATCTGCTCCAATGGCATAGGTGAGGATCCCATGTCCTATAATTCTGCTCCAAAAGAATGTAATATCCATCAAAATAATAAGCCATGGGTTCTTTCATCCAAGAAGCAAATGAAGAACCTCCACCAAAATATGAACCCAATAAGGAGCAAAGAAAAATGAAGACTTCAAGTGGATCAAAGAAGTCTCATTAATACACCCATGAATATGTATATCATAATGAGATAGTAGAGGATGTTTTTGACAATAATAATATTCCTCAATCATATATCTCTTTAGCCAAGTGTGGGATGAAGTTCCTCCAACATCAAATGTACTAGGAAAGGAGAAAGTAAAATCAGGAGTGTCCAAGTGACTCAAGTGAATATCATAACTGCACCCATGTAGATGTGTATCATCATAATGTAACAAAGGATTATGCTGAAAATGTAAATAAGTTGGTTCTCTAATAATCTCATAATAAAAAGGAAATATGGAAGTTTCATACTCCTCATGTGGCACCATTAAAAAGAAACCTTTCACCCATACTTCATTATGATGAATGCTGCAAAATTTGGAATTTTAGGATGTAGGAGAAATAACCAACTCACCCAAAGGATTAGAACATGAAATGTTTCATAATGTGGAGGATCCATATGGGTAGGATTATGCAGCCCCCTTAAAAATGAAAAATTCTCCTCATGGGTTGGTTCCAAGGTGGTGGAATCATGCACTTCTTCAAAAATTGTGTAACCGTTTTCAAGAGGCAACTCAAGTTCCTATTCCACCACAACAAGTGATTGGATCTCATCAATATCATCTTCAAACAAATCAAGAACCTACAATTTTCATGTTTCTCATGATCCATCATGTCATTAGAATCCTCCAAGCAATTTACCATATGGCAATCTGAAACATAGGAGGAAGGACAAGTATCTTGCAACCTCTCAAGAAGTTGCTCATTTTGAATTTTGATCTTATGAATATCTTCATTATTATTCAAGTAGGATTCATGTAACCATTCACTAAGCTCAATCAAATTTTTTCTATAAAAAAGAAAAGACATGAAATTACCTTTGATGTTGCACATTGTTCTTTGAATCTTCTCCATATCTTCAAGGAATGATGGCTCCTCCAATGAAGAAACTTTCCAACAAGAATTTGATACCAATTCTTGAGTGTCATGGAGTATGCTAAGGTCCTCTTGGATATCTCTTTTACTCATCTTCAAAGACCCTTAAATGAAGGATGGTTCATGGGAGTGAACCTCCTCTTCTTCTTTCTTCTTGATTTGATCAACTTCTTGAAGCTCAAGTGGTGATGGGGAGTTGACCTTGGTTCTTCATTAGCTTCTACAAGGTCTTCCTATTTATTCTCATGATAAATTTGGCTTTCTGCAACATTTTCAAATCTAATCTCTATGTCACCAACATAGAGTAGTGAGCACCCATCAGCAGGTACTCCTTCATAGTTCAAGCATCCATCAATAGATGCCCTTTGGTCCATGTCCATAGTCGAATGTGTTTTCGAATGATATTCAATAGTTTCAAGGTAATCTTATTCATTATCATGTGATGTTCCCTCATTTTTTTAAGTCATTTGGGAGTGAATTTCGATCCTATTGATGTAATGCTTTTTCTACTTCACCACACACATAAATTGGTAGCTCCTTGGTATCCTCCATACTTGTGCATTACTAATTATTCCTTAATGAGTTCTCATTTTCATTATTGTAAAAAGATAGATTCTAGAGAAGATACTATTGAAAATAATACCTTTCATTGATATCCCATATCAAAGTTCTATACCTCTGGTAGCATGCTTTGATATCTTTGGTTGTAATTTCTTCTTCCCTTAACGGGGGAGGAAGGAAAGTGGGCTAGGTGGGTCAATTATGAAACCAAGAAATATCTGAAAATTTTTATTCAATGGATGGTATAAACTCACAGGTGCAAGGAAAATTCTATGATACCACTGTATTGTCCCTTTTTAATAAATTTTATTAAAATGACCAATTTTTCACTTTTTCCCTATTTCGACCTTTGATTAGTTTTGATGTCCATGTCTCCAAATTGACCCAAATGATCCCAAATATTCTGAGAATGTATATGAATGATATTAAGACTTGAATATTATTTTTAGGGATGATTTATGACCCTCTAAGTTTGTATTCAAACTTGTTTAATATCCTGGCCAAGGTAGGAGTTTTCACTAGCAAATTGGGGTTCCAATTCCCCAGGGTAAATGCTGAAAATGGATTTCCAAATGCTCCCAAATATATTTGAATTTATGAAAAAACGAATTATATGTTTAAGTGAAATTATTAAGTTCTCATGTTCATCATTATTCATTTTATACATGCTGTTATAGCCCTCTCCCAAATAGCTACAAAATCACTAGTTCGACCCTTGGGGAAATTGCACCAAATATTTTGCAAATCAAAATAAACTGAGTAAGATTACTTCAAATGCTTAAGTGCTGGATATGAAACTTGTAATAATCATCAATGGAAGTAAATTAATCATAAATATATCATATAAACATTCTTACATTCGAAATAGTCATCATTACAATGTCGCACGTCAATATAGTGGGGAAATGGTCATGTTTGCTCATTAATAATCACTTTTACATACAACCATTTGGTATTTTGACCTAATAATTTCTAAAGATTAAGAAAAGATTATATTAATATTATTACAATCATAAATGGACTAGGATAAGCTCTCCCAAATAGTACAATAGCTCACCCAAAGCACAATCCCTCCATGAGCAAGAATATGCAATAAAGGTTAGAAATGGTTGAGAGAATGTGCTACACTAGAAGAAACCACGAGATGCCCTGTAGCTTAAACCTGCAAATACAAACTCCATTAAAGATCCATGAAAGACCTGAATGGCCTCTCCAAACACCAACTTGGATGGAAATCTTTCACCCTCGAAATTGGCTAAGGAAAGAAACTAGTCATCCACTAACTCTCTCTCTTCACAAATGCAAATTTATCAAATGATAAAAAGCCCTTCTCTTGGTTGATAACTTTATTTTATAAATTTCCTTAGCCTTCTAAGGTTACCAATCCATCGACAAACTCAAGCCAATTCGAATTAGGGTGTGTGCTCAATATTTTCCATGTGTCCTCCCCTCCCTAGCCTTCCATCTTCCCCCAATTCGAGTAGGGACCCATTAAGCTTCCCAAACTCACATGACAACCTCCTTGTATTCTATATTTAGGTTTGACATGCCATAATGGTCAGATGTCAGCCTTCAGTTCTGCAATATGTCATAAATTTTATAGCATCTTCATCATTGGTGTCATAGATGTTAGGGAATCTAGACCAAGTGTCCAAGAAGCCCCCATTTGACTCTTCCTCTCCCATGTAAGTTACATTTCCTTCCAAATTCAACCTATGATGCATATGGCCAATTTTATTATCCTTCTAACTCATCCAAGAAAATTAGGCTTTCCATGGATTCAAAATTGCAAGAGGAGGATGCCATGTGGCACAAAAATTTTAGCTTGTGTGGGCCCCATAATCTCCATGTGTCTCCATGCTCCATTGCCACTTCAATTTTGTCTTGTATTTATTTACTTAGCTCCATTATTAAATATTTATTCCATTATAATGTCTAAACATCATTTATTAGCTCCCTTATTAAAATTCCAAATGTATCCATCCAACCTAGGGAACTAGTAGGATTGATGGAAAGATCCTGCTATGCAATTATTTGAATGGGGACATTCAAATTTTATTCAAGGAAGAAAAAAAGATTCTTCTCTGAAGAATAATTTCCTAGAATATCACTCATTTCTTATATAATATAGATGACGCAAAATAAATTAGAGATTGGTATTCAGGTCACAATAGAGGGTCAAAGCTACTTTGTATTTTTTTTGCATTCTCATGGATTACAAATGTTATATAATTCACATGATTCAACTGGTGAAAAGAGTGTTATGCTCATATCACAAACACTAATCTAAACGATTTGAGTAAAATAAACAACTATGTTGGATTCAGATGGAAACATCTTTACAGTGAATCTCCTAGTTGCAACTATGTGTAAGGTAAGGACAAGAGAAAAGGTATATGTTCTCCCTCCGAACATGCAGAGATCTCTACCACATGACAACTTAAAACGTTTTTTCGTTCAATGAAAACCGCTGCCTTTTATAACCTTTTCCATCTCCTTCATGTTCTTAGTTCTTTTTATCGAAAGACAACTTGGAAAGGATGAAGTTAATTATATTAATAATAACCGTTATTGGTTAATGAAAAACCCCAAAATCCTTATATCAATTACGTACATAATTTTCTTGCTTTTCCTTTTCATAAGCTTACAAAAGTACTTTTTTCATAAGAAAGTTCGAGATCTTAAAGGAAAGTTTATGGATTAAACCCACGCAACACTCTTATAACAAAGTTCGAGATCTTAAAGGAAACTTTATGGGTTAAACTTACCCAACACTCGTATTATTATATATTATGATAATAAAGTTGTTTAGGGTACTTTGATAACCATAACAAACCCTAAACCACTTCAACATGTATTGTATTGGTATATATATTAATGGTGTAAGTGTTTTATAAAGGAAATCTCACTATAATTATATGGAGTGTATATTAAATAAATAAGCTTTCAAGTGAGATTTTTTATTCACTTTAGTTTTTATGAGGTTATGCAATATTTGTTATTTTGATTATTTTTTAAAGTAAATTTTCTAATTAAACAATAATATGTTCTATATTATTTTTAATAATGTTGAATGATTAATGTCCATGCATTAATAACTATCCAAAATATCTTTAGAACTAAAAAAAGACTTATAAATGATGGAAAAGGGATTATCCTCTTTACATGAGTAGTATGCATTTTCACAACACTTAAGGTTTTAAAAAGTAAGACCCAACACCATTGACTTAGGTTACCATAGGAGCACTCTTAGCCTACTTTTTCTTAAAAGTAGACATGTCTTCTGCACCTAAAGGTTCCATGATGCCACTCAGTCATCACTAAACAATCAAGTATTCACATGCCTTTCTCTAATGAATACATATTTCATTCTTTTTAGACACAATGCACATCAGTCTCCTAGGTGTATGACATAAAAAAAGTACAATTAAGGAAATCCACAATAATACTTACAATGATGTTACTGACCTTAAGCTTCTCACCTAAAGGCTGCACATTTTACATTTACCTTCTATTTTCCATTATTAAAGAATCAAAATAACATAGGGGATATTACGCTTATATATCCCCTACTAAGCTGTAGAATGCTTAATACGATTATTTATTAAAATAAATAATTAAAAAGTAGAAATTCTCATATATTTCAAATTTATATGGATACATAACCAGCAATATTCAACCTTAATAACAAGAATTCACACTCCAAGTTTATACCATCTAGAATTTATAAATATTGAAATTGACATTATTTATTATTTATAAAGTTTTCATATATTATTTATTTTTATTGTATAATAGTTTAATGTGCATGTGATTTAATCATATACCAATTGTGTTTAAAATAATAATAATTTAAGTAGTATATTATAACATTTAAAATATAATTATCAATTATTTTAAATATAATTTTTTCTTTTTTCTTTTGAGAAATTTTATTAATTTACCTATGATCTCAAATTATTGATTTTATAAATTAAAATACATAATTATGATAAATAATTTAATTATATCTAATTTTTTATCTTCTTTATAATATCTTTCATAAGTTTTAAAAGTATCGAGTCCATTTATCCCATCGATTGGATGAGAAAATAGTCTCTAACAACCATTTAACATTTATGAACTTTAAGGAACTAACTCACCCTTCTTTTGAATTAAGGCTACAATAGGTTTCATTCAAAGCACATGGCCATTTTATCATTAATTTTAGTTCAAATATAATATAATTTAAATGTAGATTTGAACACAAAAATAGCGCAATTACTTTTAGCCAAGGATAGTCTAAGTAATTTCCACCCAACCATAGGAATCTAGTGCATAAGCTAACCTAAGATGGGATATGAAGCCACCAGGGTTGAAGGACCAATATACAAGATTGTGTCTCACTCAACTCAACCTAAGTAATCTCGTGGAGCAACTAATATGCTCACTAAAAAGCACTCTAAGAAAGTCATCAACCATCAAACAACCATGGAAATCTCTTTTACTACCCTACATAACACAAGGGGAATTATATTCTTTATATACTCAATAAACCCTCAAGAATCATCTTCCCTCTAGTTCTCTTCATCATGAGTTGAAAGAGTCCAATTTTTCGCTTCCTAATAGGGAAAACATGTACGGGTAAAATTTGGACTCTCAAGAAGCTAAAGAGAAATAATATGTAATAGTGAAATATTTCTAACTTTAACATCCTTTATGTTAATATGCAACCTATCTATCTCTCATTAAAAAGTTTGCAACTCACTCATCACAATTCCAATTTTGGGTCATTTTTAGGTTTTCTATAATTGAGTACCCAACAAAGAATGTAACAATATGGATTTCTTAAGAAGAGAATGAACATATAAATAGTAAAAGGAAAAATTTCATAAGATTATGAGAGCGATTTCCCATGAGGTAGTAGAATTAAGGACTCTTCACAATTTTCCAAAATTATTGTACTCTACCCATGCTTTCATAACTATGTGAGGAAGACTTCTTAGACAATATTTACATGCATAGATAATTGTCTTTCTAAGTTAAAGGAGGTGGATGACCTTTATTTAACGCACATTATGAAATATATATAAGTTATTAGGTTTACACTTGATAATACACAATTACTTTCCTATAAGCATGCTTTCCTCTTCCCCTCTTTTAGAATTATAGCCCCTCTTATGCGCATCACAACCATCACGGAAAATTATATAATATATTCCAGCATTGAAATTTATATAGCTTTGAACACATCATGGTAAGTATACCACAAGTGATATATCAAAAGATTAAAGAGTGTAGAACTTAGACTTCTTTTAATTCCAAAAACATACTTTGTACATATGTAGTGCCTTCTTTTATAGGCAAATTCAAAATGGGGGTGAATACCTTGACTCTTGCATCCCCTTTATTTTAATAATAAAACTCGTCTAGCTATTAAATGCACAATTATGTTGTATCACAACAATCGAACAACATCTCTTTTGGACTACATATATTTCCTCCCATTTGAATATGCAAGTTCCCCCACCTGGAAAACAAGATGAGAGAAATGAGTAGCAAATTCATGTTGCAGAACCGACTTGGATTAAGTAGGAATTTTACCCTTGTTTCCCATGATGTTTGTAGAAATAATTCCATTACAAGTGGATCAAGTTATTTTTTAAGGGATAAATTTTTTCAACTGGATATTTTTCTCCATTTAAAAAAATATAATCATCAATTAGCTTAAAAATCACTACTTTTCACCTAAGATATGATTAAATTGCTAAACTTCGCTAAACAAATACAACTTTTAATAGTATATTACATGTTTTTTAACTAAATATTCACCTACATATTGTTGAAATAATGTAACTTCGAAGAATATTCTACTTGTACTTCACATTATTATTATTCCTCCTTTGGGAGATGTCACTGATGTAAAAGGTCATGTAAAAATCATGAGGTAAACCCTCAGTTGTAAGTCGGGTCAATAGCAACCAAAAAATATAAATATAATTATTATTGTGAAGTTTACCTAAGTAGGTCAACCCAAACATTTAGGTAGGTTGGACCAATTAGGATAAAAGTGAGTTGAGAAGTTTATTATAAATAGGGAGGCACCCTCCCTCATTTATACACACTCACTCACACTTGTATTGTGTAAGAGAGAGAAAGAAGGAGAGACAAATAAGGAGGACCAGTGTCTTTGGTGTCTTGGATTTTATACTTGGGGTTTGGTCTCTGACTTTATGATACATTGTTATTTGGTCACTTCATACTAGTAATATATATTGAGGAAGTTTTGATCGGTTTTTCCCTTTAGGGTTTTCCCATGATAAATTGTTGTATTGTACCTTGTGATTGTATTTCTCTCAGTGATCCTGTTTATATTTTTATTATGAAAATGTATTGAATTCTAATAAAGTTAGTACTTAATATATGACAACATATAAAACTTAACATGGTATTAGAGCTGCCTTGAAAATAGCAACTTTTATGAGGTAAATCTCTCTCTCCTTCTCCGGACAAGGAAATTAGGGTTTTTTGACAAAGTGTAATTTTTTAGTGCAAGTGAGATAGGAAAGTGAACCCATCCTAGGTGCCTCTATTGGAACCAATATCGAAGTTTTCTAGTGGGAATATCCTCCAGAAATTCAATCCCTAGTTTGGCTTGAAACTCAAAAACTAGTAAACTAGAAACAGAACCAGAAACTGCAGTCTAGGATCTTGCAAGTCCACTTTCAAGGGTTAGAATTTGTAGTATTTATATAATGACTGTACCATCATACTCACCTCAGTCGAGCGCATAGTTTTAATTTCTGAGAAATTTTCAAATTTTGTCATTTTCTGATCTCTGGGACAAGATGTCTCCAAGCAATAAGCTTGACAACAATTTGGAAGGTATAAAAAAAATTGTGCTTGAAAATACAGAATAGGAATCATTATAGAAGAGAATGATCTTGCAAATTTTATCAAGGGAGTTGTGTTGGATCCCGAAGAAGATGAATCAAAATAAAAGTACAAGAAAGATATGATTAGGGCTAAGAGGAACATAACTTATTCAATTAAGTATCACTTGATTCCTCGAGTATCCTCTAAGGATACACCTAAGGATATGTTTGATTCCCTATCAGGAATGTATGAAGGAAGAAAAATAAACCAAAAGATGAACTTCATAGCCTAACTCAAAAGTACAAATATGAGCAAGGGTGAATCTATCCATGAATACTTCACAAGGGTCTCTCAATTCAAAGAACAATTTGAAGCAACTGAAGACAAGATTGATGAAATTGAACTAGTAATGAATGCTCTTAATGGAATTACTAGATGATGGGACTCCTTCATCTAGACAATCTGTGCAAGGAAGGAAAGTCTAAAATTTGATGTCCTATCTGAAGAATGTGTCCAAGAAGAAGCCAAAGTAGTTAACCGAGAATAACTACTTAGAGATGATGATCATGGTCTAGCTACTCATACTAGAAGAAGAAAAGAAAAACATCATTTCAAAAAGGAAACTCACAAGGGGTATTATCCTCCTATTAAGTTTCAAAATAATAAAATGGGAGATTACAAGCAGAAAGACTTCTCCTACCATTGTTACAAGATAGGACACATTTCTATAAATTGTTCGACAAAGAAAGAAGAAATTAAGAGGAAGAATAAAAAAAGACGTTATGCTAACTTAGAATAAGAATAATAACCTCCTAAGAAGTTAGAAAAATCAGAAGTTAAAGAATATCTTCTCTAGAAGATGTATGAACTAAGAGGTCACTTAGAAGTAGCCTTGATCCATGATCAATATATTCCTATGTACTTCTGGGCTGAAGCAGCAAGGACATCAGTTTATGTCCATAACATAATATCCCATAGTGCACTTGGATTCAAAAACCCTAAATAAATGTTCACAAGAAAGAAACCAGAGGTAATTCACCTCAAGAGATTTGGTTGTCCAGTATTTGTTCATATACCAAAAGAGAAAAGAACCAAATTAGATCCTTCTGGAAATAAAGGAATATTTTTTGGGTACCGTGAGGTCTCTAAGGCATTCAGAATCTATATATCAGGTTACCATCATATGGAAATTATAAAGGATTTAAACTTTGATGAATATATAGTTCTCAAGAAGACAAGAAAGTCCCAACTTGAAGAAACATATGAAGAAGCTGTAGCTCCTAGAGTTGCAGAATCAATCAAGGAAGTTACACCCTCTCATGATAATGGGATTCTAAAGGAACATGATACGTTGGAGCCCTAAGAACCTCCCCACATGAATATATCCCACAATATAAATCCAGCTTGGGTCTGTGATATTATTCAAGAAGAAAAAAGTTATGGTGCTCTAGAAGGCTCCACAAGGTAGAGCGGTAATCCAAAGTCATTTCCTAGTTATGTGGCTTTGATGTGTGATCTTGTAGACAAAGAACCTACTTGTTTAAAAGAATTTTTTCAAAATAAAAAATAAGTAGAATCTATGATGGAAGAATACCAATCCATAATGAAGAATGATGTATGGGAAGTAGTTCCCAAGACAGAAGGAAAAAGTGTGGTATCTTCCAAATGGATCTACAAGATAAAACATACAGTCGATGGAAGTATTGAGAAGAACAAAACCATATTTTTGGCCCATGGATTCTCTCAAAAGGAAGGAATTGATTATGAAGAGACATTTTCTCCTGTAGCAAGGTTTACTTATATCAGAACCATCATGGCACTAGCAGCCAATACTGAATGGAAGTTACACCAGATGGATGTGAAAAGAACCTTCCTAAATGGTGTTATTGAATAAGAAGTGTACATTGAACAAATAGAAGGTTTTGAAGTCAAAGAAAGAACAACACATGTATGTAAATTGAAGAAGGATTTGTATGGACTGAAGAAAGCTCCATGATCTTTGTATGGAAGAATGGATAGTTTTTTTACGATCTTGGGATTTACCAAAATTAAAGTTGATCCTAACCTTTTCTTCAAGGTTATGGACGATGTTCCTGTCATATTAATGTTGTATGTGGATGAATTATTCCTGAAAGATAACGAGAAGAAAATATTAGAGTGGAAAAAGAATCTCGCTACAGAATTCGAGATGAAAGAACTCGGCTTGATGCATTATTTTCTAGGTCTTGAAGTATGTCAAATCCTAGAAGGAATCTTCCTTAACCGAGGGAAGTATGCAGTATAAATCCTGAAAAGTTTTGACATGTTGGAATGTAAATCCATACCCATGGATACACACTTGAAGTTGATGGTTGATGCTTCATCAGAATTATTGGATGTGACACTATATAGATGGATCATTGGTTCATTGATGTATCTGACGAATACCCGACCAAATATATGCTTTGTTGTGAAAAGTTTGATTTAGTATCTGCTTGAACCCATACATGTTCAATTCATAGCTACAAAACATGTGATGGGGTACCTAAAAGGTATCATAGACTAGGGCTCAATTATACTAGAGATCATGACTTCAAACTGTATGGTTATAAATATTGAGATTGGGCAGGAAGTGTCTCAAATAGAAAGATCACTTCAAGAGGATGTTTCAGTCTAGGGTCAACCATGATCTCATGGATAAGAAGGAAGAAGTCCAGTGTTTCTCTCATCATTGCAGAAGTGAAATACATTGCAACTTGTTCCTCAAGTTGTGAAACCATATGGCTTCAGAAATTGTTATCAGATCTATTTGATCTATAGATGGATACTACCATGATTTTATGTGATAACCAAAGATACATGAACATGCCAGAGAACCCCATGTTGCATGATAAGATGAAGCATGTATAAATATGGTACTTCTACATTCATTACATGGTGTAGAAGGGAGATATAAAGCTCCAATATGTGAGCACATATGAGTAGGTTTCATATGTGTTGATTAAGTCTTTGTCTTTTGTGAAGTTTGAACAATTTCAAGACAATCTTGGTGTTTTTTGTAAGGAATTCCCTTGAAAGCGGAAGTAGTATTGATATTATGAAATTATGATCATGACAGGTATCTCAGTTAGAATTGATCATCCTTAGACTTGATCCCGTAATTACAAAACGAAGGATCATCTTAAATGTTGATCTTGTTGGACTAGATCTCGTAATTCCAAAAGGAAGGATCATCCAAAGATGTCGATGTTAGGACTGGTCATCCTTAGATTTGATCCTGTAATTATGAAAGGAAGGATCATCTTAAATGTGGATCTTGTTGGATTGGATCCCATAATTCTGAAAGGAAGGATCGTCCAAATATGTTGATTTTAGGATTGATAATATTTAGACTTGATCCCATAATTTTGAAATGAAGGATCATCTTAAATGTTGATATTGTTGGGCTGGATCCCATAATTCCGAAAGGAAGGATATCCAAATATGTTGATGTTAGGATTGATCATCCTTATACTTGATTCCATAATTCGAAAACGAAGGATCGTCTTAAATGTTGATCTTGTTGGAACGGATCTAGTAATTTCGAAAGGAAGGATCGTCCAAAGATGTTGATGTTAGGTTTTATCATCCTTAGAATTGATCCTGTAATTCTGGAAGGAAGGATTGTCTTAAATGTTGATCTTGTTGGACTGGATCTTGTAATTCTGAAAGGAAGGATCATCCAAATATGTTGATGTTATGATTGATCATCCTTATACTTGATCTCGTAATTCCGAAAGGAAGGATCATCTTAAATGTTGATCTTGTTGTAATGGATCTTGTAATACCAAAAGGAAGGATCGTCCAAAGATGTTGATGTTGGGATTAATCATCCTTATACTTGATCTTGTAATTCCAAAAGAAAGGATCATCTTTAATGTTGATATGGAAGGACTAACCATCCTTAGAATTGATCCCATAATTCTAAAAGGAAGGATCATCTTAAATGTTAATGTGAAAGGACTAACCATCCTTAGACTTGATCTCGTAATTCCTGAAGGAAGGATCATCTTAAATTTTGATGTGGAAGGACTAACCATCCTTAGACTTGATCCTATAATCCCGAAAGGAAGGATCGTCTTAAATTTTGATGTAGAAGGACTTGATCCCATAATTCCGAAAGGAAGGATTATCTAGGATGTTAGTGATGGACTTGATCATGTAATTCCAAAAGGAAGGATCATCCAGAATGTTAATAGTGGACTAGATCATGTAATTCCAAAGAAAGAATCGTCTAAGATGTTAGTAATGGACTAGATCTCGTAATTCTGTAAGGAAGGATCATCCAGGCTGTCAGCGATGGATGTGATCCCGTAATTTTGAAAGGAAGGATCATCCTATGTATGTATGTATGTGTTAGCTATGATTATTATTGGTATCTCTACAAAGAATTGATCTCAAAATTCTTAAAGGAAGGATCATCTGAGTACGACAGATGTGTTTTCCATAATACTGTAATTCTGAAAGGAAGGATCATGATTGGTTGTTGTTATACCTGCCATAGATGATGATACTCCAGCCTTGATTTATTGACAATGATGTCACATGTTGTTGTTGTTATTCTAGCTTCATGTTGATGAGCTAGCCTCGTGCTATCAATAATAGTGATGTCTCAATTTTTATGCAGATGATGATGTTCCAAGAGATGATTATGATGCTCTATATCCATGCTGCAGATGATGCCCTAGTTCCATACTGGAGATGATGATGCTCCAGCTCCATGCTGCTGATTATGTTTAGTTCCATGATGCATATGATTATGTTTTAGTAAATGATGATGCTTCGGCTCCAGTTCCATGATGCAGATGATGATTCCATAGCTCCATGTTGCAAATGATGATACTTCAGTTGTGTACTAAATATGTTGATGATGATACTTCCTCTTTGTACTGAAGATGTTGATGATGATACTTCATCTCTGTACTAAATATGTTGACGACGATACTTCAACTCTATACTCAATAGGTTGATGATGTTACTTCATCTATGTACTAAAGATGTTGATGCTCCAGCTCCAAACTGCATATAATGATGTTGTTAAAAACTTCCGATGATCTATATATGTACCATAGAATGTTCCAAAAGATGATGTTGATGATGCCTCTTCTCTCTCTCCTTCTGATGATGTTGTTTCGAGCCACACCATTTGTTGTTGTTGTAAGTAGAATACCTTTCTTGTTAAGGGGGAGTGTTGAAATAATATAACTTCAAATAATATTCTACTTGTACTTCACAATATTATTATTCCTTCTTCAGGAGATTCCACTGATGTAAAAGGTCATGTAAAAATCACGAGATAAACCCTCATTTGTAAGTCAGGTCAATACCATCAATAAAAAATGAATAGAATTATTACTGTGAAGTTTACCTAGATAGGTACGCCCTTCTAGTTAGGTAGGTTGGCCCAGTCAGGATAAAATTTAGTTGAGAATTTTAGTATAAATAGGGAGGCACCCTCCCTCATTTATACACACTCCCTCACACTTGTATTGTTCAAGAGAGAGAAATAAGGAGAGTCAGAGAAGGAGGGTCAGTGTCTTTAGTGTCTTGGATTTTATGCCCGGGGTTTGGTCTCTCACTTGATGATACTTTGTTCTTTGGTCATTGCATACTGGTAAACTATATTAAGGAATTCTTGTTGGGTTTTTACCTTTAGGTTTTTCCTAGGATGAATTGCTATGTACCTTGTGATTGTGTTTCTTTCAGTGATCCTCTTCATGTTGTTATTATGAAAATGTATTGAATTCTAATCAAGTTAGGACTTAAGCTATAAAAACATAGAAAACTTAACACATATCTATATGTATAATTTTTTAGTCCAAATAGTCACCTAGAAAACTATCCCTAGGCATAATATTTGAATCCTTAAAAATTACCCTAGAGTGGATTATGCCACGCCTCCAACAAAGTATCATAATCTAGTATGAGTTGGAAATATAGAACATTGTACACTATATGAGAGATGGGAATGTATTCATCTAAATAAGAAGGATCGTATAGATTGAGATGGGAGACATTCATTGTCAGATGAATACACAATTGTAGTGGAACCTCTATTTTGAAGGTTATTTCAATAACTTACTACAAAATCTTATAGGGTACATAATAGAGTGGATGAAGCTTATGATGTTTATCCCCCACAAAACATTATTTTTGAAAATATAACCATATCTTATCACTGACTTGGAAGGATGTAGGGACAAGATGGTGATTACTTAGCATATTGATGTTTTTTTCACTACTTTGAAGGATGATGTGTACTCAGAGGTGAATATGGGTGATATATTTCACAAATGTAGTAGCAAAATATGAATTTGTTTGCACTTGAATAGAATCCATTCGCCTTAGTGGTAGAAAAATTAATGAACTAATCAAGTTTGAAGAAGTCTATAAGATAATAGTCTTAGCAATGTTATCTCAGTTGACATTGGGAACCAGTATTTTGTAAATTGGACTTGTCATCAGCTGCTGGAGGAAAATGAATTTTTCACATACCTGCTTAGATAATTTGTAAGAAAATTCTTAAGGCTAATATTTTTTGTAATTATTTATGGAGCTGATTCTCCAAGGCTGGGTACATAAAGACTAATAAGCTATGAATCACAGATCTGAAATATGCAAGCAATGCAAATTTTTATTATGTATAAAACAAAGTAAAAAGAGCTATAAGAGGAAATTTATCTTATGCATTAGCTTGGGGGAGCTTGAAGGGAGAAATGGTTATCTAAAAACATGTTTCAAGGATCAAAATAAATGCTGAAATTTGATCTGCTTGGAATATTCTTAAATGTCCCCTAAAAATGTGATGTGACAAGTTTTTAAGAGCTATATTCCAACATTTAGCTTC
>LPNX011113177.1:318452-333763 GCA_001517045.1 Pseudotsuga menziesii
AACAACATCAATTTTTTCATCTTTGACAAAAGTTACTTCCTTCATTGTAGATAGCATTCTTGAAGCACGTAATCCATATGCGCGCAAAGATGAAACCCTAACAGAAGCAATACTTCTAGTTCCAGATGTGGGAGTTGAAGAAATGACACTAGAATCATCAATGCTTTCCCTGGTGATACTGGTAGGAGTGACACCTATTACTATCTTCTTGCCTATATCAACACTCTTAAAAGTTTTGAGACTGTTCAGACCATTTGAATTTAAATCCTCCTTAGGTTTATGGCCATTGTTTGTTCTCTTTGGATCAGGATTCTCGGGTAGATAGCCGTGATGTTTTCCAGTTGATTATTAACCTTGGAAACTTCTTGGCTTAAATTTTACCTTGATGCAACTCTCCTTGATGCATGACGAAGAAAACCTTGCGCAGATATTTGATAGTCAATGAGAGCATGTACAGAGTCATCGGGATTCAAATCTCCATATTTTTGGGGCTCATCCACATCACTTTCATCTTTAGTTGAAGCATCTGAGTGAAAACATTGACCCAGGCCTTAAGTAAAAATGTTGAAACAACTTTCTTTTCCCCTCAAAGGGCCATTTTAGCTACTATGGTTATGGTATTCATAACAATTAGAGCGTCATAGGACTGACATTTTACAAGTCCTATACATGATTAGAGATACTCATATTTACAAAGGGAAATACTACATTACAATTTTAATAGCTGATTTGCAGGTGATCTCAGCCTATAATTAGTAGCATACTCTGGTGCACTGCTGGAAAGGAACACAATAATGATCCAAATATACCAATTAATGCATAGGAAATTGCACAGAAAGGAAACACTTCTGGTTCTTTTGCTGACGATGTTGTCGTTCCCAATCCATGAGCATTGGAATTCACAAAGAACTATAAGTTATTCTATGTGCTAGATCTATCTACAACAGTTTCACTGGAACAATCACATGGACATAATTTTGACTTCCTCTATTGCACATTGAGAAAAGCAAGGCACAATCTACATCCCAGGTGGGGGTGAGAGAAATCCATCCTATCTTTGTGTGCATTCCAGTTTAATGGTGCATTGAATCTAGATAGTGCATTGGGGGTATTGAAAATTTGAACATAGTCTTCCAACAGTGATAAAATGCATCAAATTCATCAACCACTGTAGTAAATCCAATACTATATGTACCCAAGTAACCTTTAACCATCACAGGTAATCTCAATGTCTTTTTCATGTGTCATGTTTACATTTTTCACAATATTTTATGTTCGAAATTATACAATGGAAAGTTTATTGTGTTTTCTTTATGATAGTTTAAAAATAATTTTGTCACTGTTGAGTGCACATATCCACTGCTAAAATATAATTATTTTATAATTAGCAGAGTATTGCAGACCTTACCTTGTCTCTATGACATCATATGATATTTTATAATCAAATTCAAAGTGGACTGCATTACTAGTCTCAAACCAAATTAAGAGAAGATGCTAAAGTGGTAGAATAGATTGCTAAAGAGTGTTTACCTACTATAGAAAGAGATTTACCAATCGAAGAGAGGGAATTACAATTATTATATTAACCCATTGTCTAGCAGGGTATGCCTCAACCAACTTTCTTTGTGTACATTTTTCTTTTAGAGAGCCATTTCAAATGACCTCAGACCTTAGATCCATTTCAGATGTGGTACGTTGCACAACTCTAACTAGAATCTCTGTTTAGGAAGTGAAACTTATTCATACTCTAATTTTATTTATTTTGTGACCCATAGATTCAATACCATGACTCAGTCTGAAAACCTGGGCACTAGTAGGCTCAAACCAGTTACATGATGTTTTGAAGAAGTAATTCCAAGATGTATTGAAGAAGGTATCAGGTATATAGTGTATAGTCTTAGTAAAACATCCAACCACTAGCAATGAAACTGAATATTGACCTTGATAAAAAACTAGCTTTCGACCTTATTAATTGAATTGTATACACATATTTGATTAAATTGCATTCAACAATTAATGCTATGGAATTGAAGTCCAGTAGAAATTTGGGATACATTTATACTGAAGTTTAGGGTTCTCAACAATCCTTTCCATCCTCTCCCTTCTCATATTCAACAGTATCATCACGATCCTTCTTAGTTCACCTCAATTCCTTCAACGATTTTCACCCCAATTGCCTCTTTCAGATATGGTCACACAACAACTGTTAGGGTTGGTATCTCTAATTAATATCCCTACTTTAGTTTGTAGAATCTAGTTACTATGCACATCAGTGAATGGAACTCATAATCATGGCTCAGCTTGCATCTTATCTAATCAATGCTCACATAGTGGAGACCCCATATTATCTCTTCTACCATCAATTGTCAACATTATTGCACTCGTTTAGTGGCACATTTTCTCTGAAGATAAACATTTGGTGATTATTCCGAGAGAGGATCAAGGATGAATAGATGTCTAAACGTGCCCAGGATTCACTCTTTGAATCCATTTTGGTTCCTTTCTTTGATGTATTGTTGATATGTTGAATAATATCTCTGATGCCCTATCGATCTGGATGAATATTAACATTGGAGCATGTTTTTTTTTCCAGAATCATTGTTTTTTTTGGAGCATTGGAGCACTCTACCCTTAAGAACACGGTTACAGAATCAAGATCTCAAAGACTAAAATCTGGGAGAATAAAGACAACTTCTACTACTCCAAATGGGGAAAAAATCACAGATGGTGCTAGTTTAATAAGTCCTAATAAAGATGAGGTGCAACTTAATGGTACTTCTGCAGATGTTGGGTCTCCCTCTAGATTCTAGATTCTTGCACATGATATTGATGTCAAAACCCCTGCTTATACTGGACATGGTCTAGAGATAGCATATTCATCTAAAAAAGGACTGAAGGAGAAAGGACACAAAGATCAAATCTTAAAAGAGAACTTGGGTGGTTGGATGCATCTGAGACAAGTCAATCATCTATCTTGAAAGATTCAACTTGAAATAAATGAGAGCCAGAGAGTTTCCATGTTTTGTTTATCCATGGCTTGGATGATGATTTAGTAAAGTAACAACGGGAGGTATTTTTAAAGTGTTAAGTACTTTTATGATTTTAGAAATATTGGTCTAGTCATTCTTACAAAAGGGACATTGGTCGACAGATATTGACAAGGCTTGGAGGTCAGGCCACAACTTCACCTACAGATTGTACTCAGTTTGTCACAAATAAGTTTGTTAGACAAGCAACATGATAGAAGCAATGACTGTTGGTAGAATCGTTGTCACACGCTTATGGTTGGAGAACTATGGCCAAGCAATCTATTTTATTGATGAAAATAAATATATTTTAGAGGATGACAAGAAGGATAAAGAGATTGGTTTCAACATGTATGATTCTTTGGTGAGTGCACAAAAGAGGCCTCTGTTGCAAGTGCGGTGGTTATGAGAACTTTATTTCAGATTAGGAAAATAATTGTAAGACTATCTAAGAGTCAAGACACGTGGGTATCAGTTGAATAATTCTAAGCCTTCTTAAATAATTTTCAGTATACCAATGATATTCTACTATAGTTCATTAGCTTTTTACTTTCCTGTGCCAACAATATGTATGCATATTTTTAATTCCTTCCTTTCAAACTTACATATAGTATTTAATGAGCTCTAACTTATTGTGCAGAATAAAAGAGTATTTATCACCCCAAATACAAAGCATGAGAGAGATTCAATTGTATATTTGGTTAAATAAGCTAATGGGTGGCTAATTGTTACTCTCTGCTCACTTATAACGTCCTTGACAAGACTAAAAGAAGCAATTATTTCTATTTAGACTCAGATAAAAAGAGATTATTCTCAGATGCGTTATTGAAGGGGATAAAAGGATGGAGGAAAATTAGAAATGGAAAATATACTATTATGAAATGATGGTCTTGAAAGTTTGTTGACTTGGAAATTATCTTCCATGATTGGATCTAGATTAGGGAAATTTTAAAAAATAGAAGATAAATATGGTAAATGCAAAAGTTTTCATCTGAAATTGGGAGATACTTTCCCAAGGTGCAAGCAAGAGAAGAATACTACTGACGGAAGAACTAGAACATTAGATTTTGGTTGGGTGAAAATTTTATTTTCTAAGACATTCTTTAATGCACCTCTTTTTTAGATCCTAGATAAGTGTAGCTTGTGGTGACCTTTTCTGAAGGATATCTAAAACCAAAAAAAGTTATAGGAAAAAATACTTAGCTTTGAGGTAGAAAGATGCTGCAATAAACCATTTAAACCTTTAAAAGTGGCTAATTGTAATAAGAAATGGAATGCATTCTATAGTTACTTCCATCCATTTATGAAACTAGGAGATATTGTAAAGGCATTGCTTTCTTAGTCATTTGGAAATGGAATAACAGTGCTCATTTATGTAAATTGTTGCTACTTTCTAATACTACAAAAGCTACCAATGTAATTGAAAATAGTAGCTGAAAATATGAAAGAAATAAAGCTCAAATAAAATAACTAAAATCCAAAAGAAAAAAATATTGGTGGTTACATCTACACACCTAAGTGGATTGTGTTAAAAAAAGTGTGCTTATGGAAAACTTCCTAGAAGACACGAATCTTTCGGGCAAAGGATTGACAACAATCGTAAATCCCCACTAATCACACCCAACCTCTCTGATATCACTACAGATTTTTTACTTGCATAATCACTCCACAAAACAACATGCCCCTTTTGCATATTAGTGCTGCTAGAATATGTGAACTAGTCTCTTACAGACAATGCCTACTCAAAACCAAACTATGCTTAAGAGTTCCACGCGAGTATTTATCAAGCTTAAACATTTAGTGAATAGTGAACAATATACTCAGAATTGTACCAATCACACATGAGAAAATTATAATGCCATATAAGATAAGATAATTTTATTAATGTCCACGAGTAACCAAAAAAGTAGGTTAGTGAGACTAGATAATACAACAAAACACATGCAATGTGAGAGTGATTCTTGAAAGATAAAAGATAAAGAGATACATGTAAAAATTAAAGAAAAGTGAGGATGGTGGTAGAAATTCGGGTTATTCCAAAAGTGTTTACACCATGTTTGGGGTGCTTTAAGAGATTTGGGTTACGTGGTGTATGTTCAGCCCCTGTATGGTTTGAGATGGATTGTAGTGGGTTGAGAGCTACATTTGCATATAATTTTTTTGTTTTAGAATTTATATTTTCATATATGTGTTTTATTTTTATTATTATTATATTGTGTTCGATCTTGTTGGCATCCTACTAGGGCATGTCATGTTCTTTACTGAGCCTATTATGTTGAACTGCGGCCACCTTTGAGGTTGCTAGTATAGAGTCATGACCTTGTGGGATGCCTTGGCCTGAGACGTGGCCTATTCTAGGACAAAAACATGATCTTTGTGGGTTGTTTAGACAGAACCATGACCTATGTGGGAATTCCGGAAAATGCCTCATCATTGTCACCATATTTATATTTTTTTCTTAGCTTTAGGGTGTGAATTTCTTTTTGGGAGTTCAAACTATGTCAACCTCTAGTTTTGAATAGGTAATAAATTATGTCAATTGAAATAATGTTTTTGATATGAACAAGGATATCATAACTGTTAGGTTTGGAATATGGTAATGAGAATATACAACTTTCTAAATCTACCTAGGGTGCAAAGAAAGCATTTAGTGCAATGGGCACTAACATCTTCTCTTCAATATTCATACCGATAAAAAATAATTGATCTCTTGTATATGTGTCATGAGGTATCTCACCACTATGCTTATGACATCACTCATGCATGTATTGGTGAGGTTGTTCAGCCTGTTGCAGTATGTCGATCATGTTTAGACTTTATAGATGTTTTTCGTGCTCCTTTTTAGCCTCTTTGAGGCTACTACTATGTATGGAAGTGTGTCGCAATATGATGGACATGTTAGAGTGTGGGTTAAGTCTGCCTCTACACATTTGAAAGGAGCTTCTATTTTCTTGATGTATGACTGTCCTAAAAGACTATCATTTGTTGCAGAAATTGGATTGAAAGTTCATCCTCATTTCTAGATTGTTTTGATTAACACCTAGAGGTCTGTATTTGTCTCACTCTTCCCTACAACTACCTATCTATCTCTCTCTCAGGTATGTCCATTGTTTCGTTAATGACTTGTCTTCTAAGAGACAAAGTGTGATCGTAATATATATCTGAGTATAGAAATTAAGGAAGGCCTAAACTACATTTTTTTCTTCTTTTTTTCCATTTAAAATTTTATTGCATGTGCTTGACTAATTCTGTTGTACATCTATGTGTCTATGCATCCAATAGATAGGTAGACTAAATTACTACTTTCATGTTTTCAATTTCTATTTGTTGTTGTTATTTAAACAATGGCATTCCGAGTGGGAATTTTGGACAAAGTTGAACAGTTGTGGGAGATTTGCTAGTTCTCTTTCAAGGTATAAATGATAGTGGGATTGGTATATTCTATCTTTAACTTTTGTTTTATTTTATTTATATACCAATCTGAACATGGTTTCTTCCCTTGATTGCAGGTAAGTGATTGTTTAAGTCACCTCTGAATAAAATGATAACATAAGTATTCATACTTCTTGTCAATAAGCAAACTCGAAGGTATTGTTACTAATATTTCATCTCATTTCATTTCCATTTATCTAGTGGCTAAGAGTTCTTAGGGTTAATTCCCATTCTTCTTGATGTGAAATGGAATTAGTTGTATATTTCTTTTTACTATTCTATACACATTTTGGATGATGAGTTGCTCCATTTTCTCATCCTTTGCTTCTATATAAACTGAAATTCTCCTTTCCATGACATCATCCACCACTATCTTCAAGTTACTTATGAATTTTCAGTCAATTTCAGATATCTTGGCATGACTCTAGATGACTCGGTATATAGTTTAACATTGGATGCATGCTTCTCATTCCTATAAATTTCTTGGATTTTTGCATTTTGCATCATTCAAGCATACACAATAATGATTATCAAGTTACTATAGATACATAATAGCTTACCTTGTAATAGTCCTTCAAGTCTTTCAAATGCATTTTTTAAGTGCAAAAATGACTTGAAGGACTAGTACATGGTAAGCCATTATGGATCTATAGTAACTTGATAATCATGATTTTGTATGCTTGAATGATGCAAACTTTGTTTGAATATCATCATTATCAAGAAATAAAAAATTATTAAAGGGTGCTAGCTCAATGGTAGAGCACCCGCCTAATTATAGGAAGGAGGTTGGTGGTTCGATTCCTCCATGCACTATCATAAATTTGTGACTACGAAAACGACTAAATTCGCATATATATGACTATTAGTAGCTAATTTTCCATATCTTATAGTGCGACTAACGTTTAGTTTTATTTATCTTAGTCATTAATATGTTATCATCTAGTAGTTTATTTAGTCGTATATTTGGTCATTAATTGTCGCAACCAGTGACTAAATCTGTGACTAAATCAATGACTAAATAATTGACTATCAATGACTAAATCAATGACTAATAACTCAACCTATTAATGACTAAGTGAAATACGATTAAGTTAGTCAAGCTATAAGATAGTGTACTATTAGTCGTCGACTCAAAAATAGTCTTTTATAACTGGATATTAGTCATTTTTTTGTCATTAATTCCTCATTTTGTACTAGTGATAATTACTTGTTTTAAGTAATATTTTTGGGTATTTGATGGATATTACATTCCAAAGAATCATAATTCCATTGAAAAATGGTTATCCTTAGCTATTCATCCCTATAATTTTCCTAGATTGGATGTTTGTTTGCAATTCCTTCAATACTAGGAGGTCAAGGCCTAAGGGAATTTCTTTGGTCCATACCTACATAAGTTGCTTCTTGGGTAAAATTGAATTATCCTATAAATTTGTTTATGGATATGTAATAACCCTTATAATAATTAATGCTCTGTATAAATAGTATGTGTATGTTTGCAAGAATAGAAAAAGATCAAGATTTGCAAGTAAGCATAAATTGTACACATGTGGTTAGACAACCTTTGTAGATAATAAGGCATGAATTGAATTGGCATAAGGATGCCGAAGAAAGTGAGTCCACATTGCCAAGAAAACCACCATTCAATTTCTGAGAAAACCAAGGAAATTGGATAATTATAACCTTTCGAACATAGTTAATTGGAATTTCATTATCACAAGTTGTAGTAATGGAAAGTGAGATCATTGTTGATGAATGAAGCTAGATAATTCTACTGGAGAGTGTTCATAGAGAGGTGTAGCCAAGGATGCCAGTTAGTATTTCTTATGGAATTAGTAACTTGATGAGTCGGGACATGATGTATCAACACTACTACAAGATGGGAATGTTTAAGACGATTTTTAAAAACAATATAATATTAACATATTGTATTAAATATATGTTTTTGTTTTGGTAAAGTTGCATAATCTATTAAGCGAAAAAAACAAAAATTACAAGTGTGGAAAAAACTAGAGGAGGCCACAAGTGGTGAAACCACCACCTGAGCCATTCAAAAATATTGAACCGTCTGGTGAGGCTTTTATAGAAAGAGTCCATAGGCTTAGGAAAACGACTAAATTCGCATATATATGACTATTAGTAGCTAATTTTCCATATCTTATAGTGCGACTAACGTTTAGTTTTATTTATCTTAGTCATTAATATGGTATCATCTAGTAGTTTATTTAGTCGTATATTTGGTCATTAATTGTCGCAACCAGTGACTAAATCTGTGACTAAATCAATGACTAAATAATTGACTATCAATGACTAAATCAATGACTAATAACTCAACCTATTAATTACTAAGTGAAATACGATTAAGTTAGTCAAGCTATAAGATAGTGTACTATTAGTCGTCGACTCAAAAATAGTCTTTTATAACTGGATATTAGTCATTTTTTTGTCATTAATTCCTCATTTTGTACTAGTGATAATTACTTGTTTTAAGTAATATTTTTGGGTATTTGATGGATATTACATTCCAAAGAATCATAATTCCATTGAAAAATGGTTATCCTTAGCTATTCATCCCTATAATTTTCCTAGATTGGATGTTTGTTTGCAATTCCTTCAATACTAGGAGGTCAAGGCCTAAGGGAATTTATTTGGTCCATACCTACATAAGTTGCTTCTTGGGTAAAATTGAATTATCCTATAAATTTGTTTATGGATATGTAATAACCCTTATAATAATTAATGCTCTGTATAAATAGTATGTGTATGTTTGCAAGAATAGAAAAAGATCAAGATTTGCAAGTAAGCATAAATTGTACACATGTGGTTAGACAACCTTTGTAGATAATAAGGCATGAATTGAATTGGCATAAGGATGCCGAAGAAAGTGAGTCCACATTGCCAAGAAAACCACCATTCAATTTTTGAGAAAACCAAGGAAATTGGATAATTATAACCTTTCGAACATAGTTAATTGGAATTTCATTATCACAAGTTGTAGTAATGGAAAGTGAGATCATTGTTGATGAATGAAGCTAGATAATTCTACTGGAGAGTGTTCATAGAGAGGTGTAGCCAAGGATGCCAGTTAGTATTTCTTATGGAATTAGTAACTTGATGAGTCGGGACATGATGTATCAACACTACTACAAGATGGGAATGTTTAAGACGATTTTTAAAAACAATATAATATTAACATATTGTATTAAATATATGTTTTTGTTTTGGTAAAGTTGCATAATCTATTAAGCGAAAAAAACAAAAATTACAAGTGTGGAAAAAACTAGAGGAGGCCACAAGTGGTGAAACCACCACCTGAGCCATTCAAAAATATTGAACCGTCTGGTGAGACTTTTATAGAAAGAGTCCATAGGCTTAGGAAGCTAGAAACCTCTGATATTACACACATTTGAATTGTTTGTTCTGTCATCCAACAAAAAACCTAGCTGCAACTAAAATATATACATATAACAAAAATACATGAAAATACAGTCCGAACCGGGGGGATATTGCAACACCATAGAGGACATGATCATAAATCAAGGGGGAGGTGTCTCTTCCAAAATGGTGTATGTCCACCTCCCCCTCCTTAAAGTTGCTGACAGTGTTGGTGGTGGTAGTCATCGCAGGCGGAGGAGGCATCTGGTTGCTCGGCCCATCACCTTCCTGCACTCGTTTGAATATCGGTTCCGTCTTAAATATCTGTTTTGAATTACTTGTAAACTGTTTTATAATTTTAAGATGATTTTTAAGACAAAATTAGTCTCAAAATCGATTTTATTTTTTTAGGTTTGTGAAGTTACTATCTTTCTAAAAAAAGATAATTTTATGATTTTAAGAAGAATTAATGTTTTGCATGAAGCTTTTGCTAAGCCATAGTTGTTTTGATTGAGATGGTTTCTCATGCATAGCTATTGTGATTGATATGGTCCGGGTGGTGATGGTAAAGAAAGGCAAGATTGAAAAGTTGGACGCTCCTCAATCAAAGAGTCCATGTAGTTAGTTGATTAGTTCAATCAATAGATAGATATCATTTGGTTTGGTGGTCCAGTTCATTAAATAAAATAGTCTCAATATGAAAAAGATCTAAGATTGTTCTTATATCAAGCAAGAAACTCAAGCATTGTTAGGAATATGCACAATCCAATTTAAATATTACCTTTTTACTGTGGTTCCCTTGGAGCACACCCTCCCATGATATATTTCGAGACTTCTCACACCAACGAATATTCACATACGACTTCAAGTAATGACCATGTAATCTCTGGAACTTTGTCTATAGTATAATATTATGATTTTCATAATTATGAATTCTAAAATAGATTAAAAATAAGAATGTAAAAGTATTATAAAATTAAAATTAGATAAAATTTTCAATTTCTTTTTAAATATATCTAGCATGTTGTGCTTCATCTCGCTTGAACTGTTCCTCATCCACAGCTCACGCGTGTTGTCATTTACTAGAAGAGGGCAAGATCATTGCTTTGATGCCGACGAGAGTCGAGATTAATTGATCCCTTTGAAACCTTTTTCTTCAACGAATTCAAGCCCTTCGAAACATCCTTTTTTGCATATTCATTTAGCATTATTAGTCAATCACTATTTATCTCAAATCTCATAAATAACCTCTTTTTTATCTCACATCTCAATTTTATTGAAAATATGCCAGGTTTATCTCACATCTCAATTTTATTGAAAATATGTTAAGTTTAGCTCTTTTATGTTTTATGCAATTTATTTATAGTTTATATTTATTTAATTATGTTATCTATTTAGAGGAATATAATAAAATTGTTATGAATATTACTAAAAATTGGAGTTTATATGGTTCCATGTAAAACATTAGGATATTTTATATGGTTCCATGTAAAACAATCTCATGTATGAATATTGAAGATGAAACTATGATGTTTTGGAAATAAAGTTTTACAATACAAACATTGTTTGGTGCTTAAAGTTCCCTAAACACCCTACATATTTAAAAAAATCATCGACATGTGTAGAGGTTAAATTTGAAAAAAGTATGCACTGCAAGGACAATTATATGTGAAAGTTGACATTTATAGTTTTGAAGTTTTGATATTTGAAATTGTGAGAAAAAGAAAAAACGGTGATACAAAATTTCCCAAGAAATACAAACCCTTTTATAATGAGTAAAATGTTTCATGAAAGTTTTTTTTGGTTTGAACAACAAGTTGTTCAGATGATTTTCTACTTTATGTACTCATAAAGCAATCACATCCCATCCCACTTATTACTATATTTTTGTAAACTTTTTATATCTTCAAATTAGTTAGTTCGCGGGTTTATTAAAGTTGGTAGCTCTATTAATTGTATCTTTATTCAACTTATGCTTCAAGATCAAATATTTGGAACAATGAAAGGTGGAGTTGACATCAATGGATCCATGGAACAATAAAAGAGTCGAGGTGCATTCTTTACCTTGATCTTATTTGATACGAATAATTTGTGAAAATAGTTTTTTTAATAATATATTAAATTGTGTATAAAAAAGACTTTAGAGGAAAAAATGTACTTAAATAACTTTTATTTCTTAATCACTCTTACATTCATTAAGTTTTTTTGATCTTTACATTTGATTTAACAAATTTTTAAGGAGGCGTATTAGTAACATATGTTATATGAAGTCATCCATGAGATGTAGAACAGTTGGTTGCAGGGCATGGTTAAGATGCCCCCTAAGCTAAAAGGTCACCGGTTCTAATCTCGTCGGATACCAAAAAATCCAACCATGTTAAGGGTTGGTGCGGTTCAAGACGGGTGCAATCCCCAGGTGATTTTGATGGCTTAGATGCCATTGGTTCGTGGTTACTTAGCCAATGGAAACCTTGCTAGTCAAGGGGTTCCACCACTTTGCCAACAAACAAAAATCATATGTTATATGAAGTCCAAATAAAAATTATGTTGAGTTGTTACTTCCATTTATAACTTTTTGACATCATATTTTTATTTTTTTATACATTTTTTATTTATACACTTTTTATTATACAAGAATAAAAATTTAAGTAATTAAATTAACATTTAAGAGTAAAAAAACTGATGTATATCTCCTCTATTCCATTGTGCCTATAATAAATTGATACAATATAGGATAATGTAGTTTAATTTTAGGAAAACGATATTTAGTTGGTTTTGCTTAAGTGATTAAAAATTTATAATACTTTGTTTTATGGGATGATGCACAATCATGGACTCCTTTAAAGACACTTTAGATGCCACATAATACTGGAATAAATGGGAAACTCTGACTTTAGGTGACAATTAGGGGTACTTCCCTAACTTATTTGAAGATGAAGTAAAAAGAGAAAAGATAGGTAATTGAATCAGTTTCATAATATATACCATTTATGTAGAGAAAATGTGTGTAAATGATTATAAAATTAGTTTCCCTAAAAGTGGGTTTTCAAATTTTCAGCACATCTTAACATATATGTTTGTGTGGGTGCAGTAATATATGAGGTAAATGATGTCCATTTGGGATAAAATCTTGCAGACATATAAAGGAAATATGGGCCTAGTGCAACACTATTTATTCAGAATTTTTCATCAATTATTTTTATTATTATTAATTATTGAAGTCAGAAAATCTTGAAATTAAAACCTTATGTGCGGGTGCAACACTTTAGGGGAAAAAATTAATGAAATCCTTGATTTCTAAATATAATATCGTAGATATTGATCTCGTCTAGTGCACCATATAGTTTTTTTGGGAAATGGTGATGGAAATCAAAAGTTATATAACAAACAATCGATGTATGTATTTTCAAAAATTGGCGTGTGTCATTTAGAAAAATAATTAAAAATAAATAAAACATAGTTTTGAAGGAAAAAATTACATATTCAGAACCGTCATTTCATACTCTACAATATCCTACATTTTCATTAAAAAAAAATTGTGTATGTCATATCAAAACATGGCATCTAAACTGAGCATATTGATAGAGTTCTAAAAGACAAGAAATAGCCCTGGTTGATTTGTCCTAGCCAATAGGTTCGGTATTCCGAAGCTGCTTCCAAACCTAATGCCAAACCTTAATCCCTCCAATTATTTAAATTTTAAAATAATGCATATGTGATATAACGCATATGCGATATAGATTATTCATATCGCATATGTGATATGAATAAGCTATATCGCATATGTGTTATAGCTTATTCATATCGCATATGCGATATAATGCATATGCAATATGAATAAGGTATAACGCATATGCGATATATATTATTCATATCGTATATGCGATATGATAAAGCTATAACGCATATGTGTAAATTATGTTGTGATGACATGAGTACCACTTGAACTTATAGGGAATAATTAGACTGTTCCTTTTTTGGAGTCCTAACTTTCACCTACAGACCGTGTTTGATAAAAACAAACCATTGTTGGAAAGATATTGGTATGTATAATTCACTGAGGGAACTAAAGACATATGTACTCCACATCTAAGCCTTACAATTTCACTACTTTGATCCTCCAAGGAAGGATTTACCATTAGGGTATGTTAATACAATTGTTAGTTTCTAACCAAAACTAACCCTTGTATGTCTCATGTTAAATATTATCAATTCTATAGAATCAATTTAAGGTCATATGGTAACTATGTAAAATCATTTTGGCTAGTCTTCACAATGCAATTAATTTAAATGCCTGTGCAACTTTTATAAATTGATTTTCCTTCCTACTTTTGTGTCCCTTTAGGTGCCTAGTTGAATAACAATTTTATGTATTATTTATCATGTGTAACATCAATTAGATCAAAAACATATTTTTATATTCTCAATTTCTTGAAAAGGTTTATTGTGCTCAAAAGTTGACTAAAATTAAAATCACACTCAACTAAGGTGCTTGATAGAATTATGTTCAGAGCTAATTTATGTGGCATGGCTTCTAGATTCACAATGTCAATAGCTACTTGGAAGTTGTATGGGTGGTGGGTTCCCACTATAGCTTACTTCATGGAAGTTCTCTAATGTTGCTAGCATAATTGAACTAGGTAAATTCTAATGGTGCTATAGGTAAATTTTAACTAATTTGGTTTTTTCCTAATGCATCATTGTTCATCACTCTCATCCTCATCATCATCATCACCCTCATCCTCATCATCATCATAATCACCCTCATATTCATCCTCATCATCATCATCATAGTCATCGTCATCCTCCTCCTCCTCATCATCATCATTTTTCATCATCATCGTCATCACCATCACCCTCATCAGCTTAATCATCATCATCATCACCCTTATCCTCATTAGCTTCATCGTCACCCTCATCCTCATCATCATCATCACCCTCATCCTCAACATCCTCATCATCATCACCCTTATCCTCATTAGCATCATCATGGTCATCATCATCATCATCATCATCCTCATCATCATCATCATCATCACCATCATCCTCATCAGCATCATCATGTTCATCATCGTCATCATCATCATCATCATCATCATCACCCTCCTCCCCATCCTCATCATCATCCTCATATTCCTCATCCTCATCATCACCCTCATCCTCACCAGCATCATCATGGTCATCATCATCGTCATCATCATCATCATCACTACCCTCATCCTCATCCTCATCATCATCATCATCCTCATCCTCATCCTCCTCCTCATCATCATCATCATTATCACCCTCATCCTCATCAGCTTCATCATGGTCATCATTGTCATCATCATCATCATCACCCTCATCATTCTCACCCTCATCCTCATCATCATCATCGTCAACGTCATCATCATCATCACCCTCATCCTCATCATCATCATCATCACCCTCATCCTAATCATCATCATCATGGTCATCATCATCATCATCATCATCATCATC
>LPNX011113177.1:342508-356817 GCA_001517045.1 Pseudotsuga menziesii
CATATAAAGAAAGCGACCTACATAAACATACATGCTGGCTCGTCAAAGGTGGGCCACCGGTTTGGTGCTCTTCATGCACCGATGCCTCACTAGGGGCCTGCATATAAAGTAACATATATATGTCAATTTCATATAAAATAGTGAATCAGAGACATATATACTACCTGGAAGGAAAATGATGAACTACCAAAGAAAGCAAAACATACATACCTAGCTGGGGGGAAGAGGTGAGTTGACAACAACCTTGCTTTGGTGCTCTTCAAGAACCACTATCACAATAGGTTCCTACATAAAATAACATATGTCAAAGCGATACAAGTTACAAAATGATTTTTCCAAAGAAAGTGAAACATAATTAAAAGCATATTTCAAATAATATCTGTGTCTGCGAATCTGCCTCTGCATGAGAGGGAATATGCTGCGATACAATATACTCATCCTGTTCAACCTGCATAAAACATGTTGTATCAAAATTAGGATACATATTGAATATTACAATCTATACTATAAATATGTAAATAAAGTTGACAAATTAGCAAGTATAGTTCTTACCCCTATTGGTGAAGAACCAAACACATAAGCAATATTGAAAGCCGCATCAATGTTCTCAACGTTGATCGACAGACTATGCGACTGTGGTGTGCCATGGGACACCAGTTGTATATTTGTTCACATAATTTGTTAGATAATTAAATAGAAATAAATTGTGAAACAATTGAACATTTTGACATGAAACAAAATATAATATGAAAATAATGATTTTTACTTACAAAGTGAAGTAATCCATCGTCTTGGAAGTCGGAAGCAGGGCCATAGCATATGCCTCCACACAATGTGCAAGGGTGTGGAGTAACAGGACACTCTGAAGACTCTGCATCTTCTCTGTGATCTGTAGATGGGCCCACCTTAGAAGTGCCAGCCCCTTGGTCTACATTGCCTTGGACATCAGTCCCATGCTCAAGCAATGTATCTTCCATGTCAAATAATGCCTCTTGTGTATACTCAATCATAGGACCTGCAGGAGGATATACCCAAGGGGGTTTTGGTGTGCGTGGTGGGCATGGAACACAGTTAGGATCTGTCTTGGAACCTTCCCTCTCTTAGGGCATCCCATGAACAACACCCTGGTTTCCTAAGAGATCGAAGTAGTTAACATGTTTCCCTAGGATGAATTCTGCATACAACTTCCTAAGGAAATAAATGGGATGTCACTATTCCCATGGGGGTCTTCATCGAAGACCATATACCAACGATCCATCCAATTGGCATTTATATTTGGTTCAATGCACCAGTATATGGAAATGTGTGCTCGACTAGTGGGTGGAACCAATTTGGTGCTAGGGTCATGGAATAATGAAAATAACTGGTATTTTGTAATTTTAAGGGCTTTGATGTCTTTATGAGTCAATCTATCGGAGTAGTATTGCCTCCTGGATTCTCTGTACGAGGTAATGTTGTACAAAGCTCCTTGGGCATCAGCAATTCTGTTAGTTATTGTGTCCAAGGCATCGGCTAAAGACTCTCTCAAATAATCCCCCCCTCTAATAGATGAGCCAAGGCGCCTCAATGACGCCAAGCGCGCAATAATTAGTGCGTTTCTATCTTGTTCCCCCTCCGGGTTTGGGTTTGGGTTTGGGTTAGGTTGTTGTGGGTTAGGTTGTGGGTTAGGTTGTTGTGGGTTATTAGAGGGTGGGTTTTCCAAATTGTGTTGTTCATTTGTGTTGTCTGTTAAGATTTAAACAAAAAACTACAAGTTATTTTACTTTTAATCATTATTTGATTGAACATTCAATTTTTTTTTAAAATTTGTTTAAAATAATTATAAAAGCAATGAAATTATTGAAAAAATTAAATAATGGAAGACTAAGTGAAAAGGATAATTTAGCATTTACCTGCCATTGGAGCAATCCACCTCGAACTCGACCTCGAAAATAAAAAACGTAAATCACACTTGCGTTATTTTTCCCTTGCGGTTTTTCGCTGTCTCGATCCTGTGCAAATGAAATTTGAGGGGCCTCCGGCCTCTGTTTTTTTTTTTTTTTGCTTTTCAATATCGCATATGCGATATTGAAAAGTAAGGAACTAATATATATATATATAAATATCAAACACATTTTTTTCTAGAATATAATAATGAAGGAATCTTTAGAAAAGTGGAATTAAATAATCTAAAAGAATTAGAAGGGAGAAGGGATTTTGTTGGGAAAGAGGAAATAGAATGCAAGTTGAAGAAGTAGATCAAATTGGTTAGCAAAAGGGGATCATAATGCAAAATTATTTCAAATTTATGCTAAACATATAAAAATAATTCATACATTTAGGAAGATAAAAACATGGAGGGGTTTGGAGTAATTTTTTTGGGGAGAAATATCATATGCAAGAGTAAATTGTTTTAGTAACTTCCAAGAACATTTAAGGGAAAATATTGTTGAAATATTGAATACTGTCTCTTTGTTTTTGAAAATGATGGAGGATAAGGGAAATAAGGATTTGAAAGATGATGTTACAAATGAAGAACTCAAGTTTTTCCTAATATTGCCATTCAAGAAGGGAAAGGATCCAAGCCCAGCTGGGTGGACAATAAAATTTTATTTGTGTTTCTTTGAGATGATAGAAGATTCTAATAAAAAGAATTAAAGAATATGAACGTCTTGGGGGAACTATATTATATCTTTATAGAAACTATCTCAAAGAAAAATAACCCATATCTTTGTGTAACCTCGGTATCTAAGATAATAGAACATATTTTGGCTAATGGATTAAAAAGTAAGAAACACTATATTGCATGCTTTTTTATCAAGGGTAATATGTGGTATCATTTGTGTATATTTTCTAGGCACGTTGTGGAGATCCATTATTAGCCATATATACTATGCAATGTTAACATACTACTTTGTGGAGATAATATCACTATTTTGTTTTTTAAACTAAAACAGAGGATTAGATTATATTATAAGGAGCCGGCAAACCAGCTGCCGTGTGCTGTAACAATACATAGCAGACAATCAAAATCCCAAAGTTAAACTTTGATCGAGAGGCTCAACGCCTTATTATAGTTATTTAACATAGAAGTTCTAAGAGCGGGAATAGAGCTCCATTTCTTCATTTCAGATCCAGTTTTGCCACCGCATTCTCCAGAGCAGCGAGGCGCTTGCCAAAGTCGCCATGGACATTTGCTTCGTCTTTAAACCCTGAGCGAACCTCAGCCTTGAAGCTTTTCATTTTCGCAGCTGAAGCAGTATGATATTCTCTTAACTTCCTTAAATCGGCGTTCAGTAAATCCCAGGACTTATTCGCAGCCTTATTGGAGTCATCCAGAGTCTTCTCAAAACCAGACATGCGCCCGCGGATTCTCCCAAGTGATGATTCAAGTTCTTGGAGTCTAGCTTCCATAGATAGACCCGATGAGGATGAGCTATCCGAAGCCATCGAGAGACGAAAGGTCGCTTCTGGAGCACGCAGCAAATCTGAAACTTAACCTTCAGCGCAGAATCAGCCACAGGAACAAAGGCAGAGCACTTCAGAGCGAAGGATGAAGGAAATAAAAGCAGCTCAGGGGACGATTCGGTCTTAGACAGCATGATAGCAGAATCGAGGAACAAAGATTTCTCCTACAGTGCCAGACGTTGGACGGGAATCTAGGAGCAGCAAAGTTCTGCCAGGCGAATGAGGACACTTGATTCTGCTAGGGGACGTCCCATCTTATCTCAGAGTCATCCATGTGCAGGATTCCTCTGCATAAACGTGCTCCTTCATTCGCTGCTTTATCTGCCTTAGAGTTCAGATTTCTAAGAATGTGATAGAAACTAATTGAATGGAAATCTTCACAAAGCGTCCTTATTCTTTTCATGATTTGTGCTAACTGCACATTGGAGGGTCGTTTCTTATTGGAGATGGCTTGTATTAGCAGCCTAGAGTCCCCGAACACCAGAAGATTGGCAATACCTTTGGTGCTAGCAATCCTCAAGCCTTGATAAAGCCCGCAAAACTCAGCTTTATTATTTGTCCCATTTCCTAGACCCCAGGCGTAGGAGCTGATCAATTTTCCATTTGCTTCAGTAATAATTCCCCCACAACCGGAAAGTCCCGGATTTCCCTTTGCTGCTCCATCAAAGAAAAGACAGATAGCATTCATTGCAAGTTTGCAACTGTTGAAGGCGTCCTCATCTAACCTTATTTCCCAATTAGCTAAGAGAGCTTTTGAAGGAGTTCTGTTGTGGTGATTGGGGACAAACTGGGCAAGCCAATGTGATTCTTCGGAGTTGAGAGGCACAGTGTTAGCCAAGGAGGAGTTCTATTCCAGAGCTTCCCCAACAATAGCTCTTGCTTGAGCTGCTACTCTGGAAGGGTGACTTTCCTTCCCCCTGAAGATTCGACTATTCCTTTCCGTCCAAATTTTCCAACATATGGCTTTAAGGATCCAGTTCCAGGCTGCTTGAAGGAGAGGTTTCTTGGTCATCGGGAAAGGGGAGAGATGCATCCAGCTTGAGAGGAGGTCTTGGATAGAGGTTGGGCGATTTATGCTCGGGCTAATCCTCAAGGCCTGAATCCAGACTTCTTTGGAGAAATTGCAGCTAGTGATGAGGTGGTCCGATGTTTCAGTCTCCATTTTGCACAACGAGCATCTAGAGGGGCCTTCCATCCCTCGTTTCTTGATATTTTCTCCAGTAAGGATACTGTTGTGTGCCATAGTCCAGCAGAACATGTCTATTTTTGGAATGAATCCTTTATCCCACAGTAGTTTCTAGATTGCAGGATTGGGAGCAGCGCCAGGGGCATCCTGAAACTTCTTATATCCTTCAGCAGAGGAATAATTTCCTGAATTAATCCCCCATCCTCTTTTGTCTCGAGTTCCTTCCTTGATGGGAGATTTTCCTTAGAGGAGGGCTGAGAGCAGATCAGACTCGGCAGCAAGGTCTGGAGGGGGGTTTCCTAGATCCCACCCTATCCAAATGTTGTCTTCCCATTGAGACAAGTCCGAGAGCGAGATGATGCCTTTGTTTAACATCCATCTTCTGAGATGCTCCACTTCCCTGCAAGACCCAAGAGGGGCATCTCCCATGATAGAGTCATCCCATACTCTTATAGTTTTACCATCACCCGGGATCCAGTAAAGGTTACTTCGGAAAGGTTCTAAAGCTTTAAGGCACATCTTGTAGATCGAGGAACCATTTCTGCTTGGGGGAGGCATATCCAAGCATCTTTTTCTTGGACCGGGAAAGTATTTCTTCCTTAGAGCTTTCTTGCTCCAACTGTCTTTTCCAGTTACAATTTGCCAGAGCAGTTTAGCTCCTAGAGCCAAGTTTTGAGAGGAGAGACTTCTCACTTGCAGCCCTCCTTCATAACGAGGCCTTTGTATCTTTTTCCAGCTAATCAGATGGAATTTCTTCTCATTCCCCTTGCCTCCTTCCCACAGAAATTTTCGAAGCATACTTTCCATTTTGTGAATGACCAAAGCAGGAGCAAGCATGATGGACGATCGGTAACTAGGCATGCTATTCAGGACAACTTTTAAAAGAACGGTTTTACATGCGATATTGAGCCAATTAGAACCCCAACTTTGGATTTTTGAATTGATTTTATCTATGATGTTATCCCAGTTTTCTGATTTGATTTTGTTTTTGCAGATGGGGATGCCAAGGTAGGGGAAGGTCTCCCAGTTAGCTGTGCCATCCATGTCAAGAATTCTGGTTATTCCTCGGAGCTCTCTTGCTGAGCAGTTCCAGCTGTAAATCTTACTTTTATGGAAGTTGATTTTGCTTCCAGACACCTCCTTGTAGATTTCCAGTTCATTCTTAAAGTATTCGGTAGAATGAGAGCTCGCTCCTCCTAATAACAAGGTATCATCTGCAAATTGAGCATGGTTTATGCTCCGGACCCCATGCACTATTCGGAGACCAGGTAACGTTTGGGAGTCCTGGCAGAGGTTGAGCTGAAAGCTGAGAACTGAGGCTTGAATGGCGTAAAGAAGAGGGGACAGCGGGCAGCCTTGCCTGAGACCTCTGGTTGCTTTGAAGAAGCCCGTAGGTCTCCCATTTACTAGAGGGCTAATCCAAGGAGAGTCTACACAGCCTTTTATCCAGTTTATAATGGAGGAGGAGAAGCCAAATTTGGCCATAACAGCAAACAGAAAATCATGCTTGACACGATCAAAGGCATTTGCTAGATCAAGTTTGATGATCATACCTTTCTCCTTATGCTGGCAGCTAGAGTGAATAGCTTCTTGTACGAGAATGATGTTGTCCAAGATTTTCCTTCCCTTGATGAATCCACCCTGATTATCAGGAATAATTTTGGGCAAAATCCTTTTAAGTCTGGAGGCAATGATCTTGGTAATGATCTTATACCATGTGTTGCACAAGGAGATCGGTCTGAAATGGTTGAAGTTATTGGCACCTTTTTCCTTCGGTATCAGCGCTAGAAAGGAAGAATTGGTGCTTCCTCCCAGCCTATTAACTATCTGAGAGTGCCGAACCATTTTAAGGAGATCATACTTTATAATCGACCAGCAGCTGGTGAAGAATATAGTGGTGAAGCCGTCAGGGCCAGGCGCACTGTCCGGTTTCATGATCGAAAGGATCTCTTTAAGTTCAGTCATAGAAACAGGAGTTGCGAGGAGGTTGTTGTCTTCCTGTTTAATGAGGTTTGGGATAAGGTCAAAGGGGTGGGCGTTGGTGTCAATAGGATCCTCAATGGGGGCAGTGTATAACTCTTTGAAGGAATCATGGGCAGCCTGCTTGATGCCCTCAAAGTCTTTGATAAGGACTCCATTGTAGTTGATTTCAGAGACTGCATTGTGGTTTTTCCGAGCCTCAACCTGCTTGTGGAAATACTTGGTGTTTTTATCTCCACTCATGAGCCAAAGATTGCGGGATTTCTGCCTCCAATATTCCTCTTCCGTCCTACATGCTGAGAAGAAGGATTTCTGGAGCTCCTCTTCCTTTCTTAGCATGCAGTCAGTTATACCTGAGACATCCATGAGGCATTGGTGATCTTCCAATTCAGCTTGAGCATCTTTTCTTTTTGAGGAGGGCGTGACAAGGAGTTTTGCCCAATTTTTTAGATCTGTTTTGAGTCTTTTTAGCTTGGCTTCCCATAAGAAGGAAGGGGAGCCTTTAATAGGAGTGGACCAGAAATCAGTGACAACTTGAAGAAAATCCTCCTGCTGGATCCAAAGGAGGCTGAAGCGGAAGGGGATTGGACCGAGGTTAGGGGCGAGAGACAGGTCAAGGAGGATGGGTTTATGATCCGAGGTACAGTGAGGAAGGATTTTGGAGGAGGCCAAAAGACCAAGGGTGAGAAAGGAGGAGTGGACTAGGAACCTGTCAAGCTGGGCAGCCACATGACCCGGTCCAACTCTCTTATTCGTCCAAGTGAACTTCCCTCTAGCTGGTTTTATGTCAAGGAGATCCCAGCCGAGGATAATATCCTCCACCAATTCCCTCGAGGGGTCCCTAACCAGCGAGCCACCTTTTTTCTCACTTGAGGCCAGAGTAACATTCAGATCGCCAGCCACAATAATATTATCAAGACGCTATTGATTGAGAAAGGATTCTAGGCTATTCCAGCAGACTTTTTTTTCCGATTGCAGAACAGGAACATAGAGATTGAAGAGACTTACCGAATGCCCCGAGGGTTTGTGGAGGAGTTTAGTAAAGATCCAGTGGAGCTAACGAACTTCAGCTTCAAGAGTATAGAGATTGGGGTCCCATAAGGTTGCAATACCTCCATAGGCTCCTCTAGAGTTGATGGCAGTCCCGGTGCCTTTTTTCCAGAACTTTTCCCCAGCTTGGAGGGCAGCAGCTTCTTCCATTTTTGTTTCCTGGATAAGCAGAATCTCAGGGTTATGAATTCGGACCAGATTTTTCATTGCTTCTTCTTTTGATGAAGACCCTAATCCTCTGCAATTCCAGGAGATGTAGCGCATTAATAATGGTGGGGGGAGGTGGTCCCTTTTGAGTCTGGGCCGGTTCCTTTCTTCGATCTGGTGTTCATTATACCTTTCAATGTTCTTTGTGAGCCTTCAAGGATCGCTAAGTAGGAAGCTTCTTCCCTCTGCTTCTTCTTTGACTTTCGGCCTCTTGGATTTTTGAAGGGAACCGACGGCAGGCTACTTGAGGAGTCCCCTTCATCCAATTCTTCGTCTTGATCCGTTTCTAGCAGAAGTGGATCCACGCTGGTTTCTTTGAGAGGACTAGATGGGTCAGCAGGGGAGGGTCCCCTTGGGTGAGGGATTTCCCCCATTTCCAATGGCTCTTCAATATTGGACGCGGCCTCTTTTCCTTTATGTGGATCGCTGGTCTGATTTTCTACAGGATCGCTGGCTTTTTCTGGATCTTCTTCCTGAATGACGATTGGAGTTGATTTGATGGCTTCCTGGAAGGAAGAGCTCGATGGCAGATTTTGCGTGTTACTGCCTATCTTTTTTTCCTGATTTTTGTTGCCAAATTTTCCCTTTTTAACTTTTTGCCAGCCCTCGTCTTCATCATGGACTTGAATTTGAGGACAGTTTCTCTGGAAATGTCCATGCTCGTGACAATGCCGGCACTTGAACGGGAGCTGCTCGTAATCTAGCTTTTGGTAATGATGCCAGTCTCTGACTTTCAACTTAACTGCTTCAGGTAGCCCAGCTTCCAGGTCAACCTCCACACAAATCCTGGCGCAGGAGTACTGACCTTTGTTCTCCGCTTTGTCTATGTATCTCCCCAGGGCATTCCCCACTTTTTCAAGGGTTTGTGAGTTCCAGCAGTGAACTGGGAGATTTGGAAGCCTTACCCACACTGGCACTTCCTTTGAGACATCTACTTCAGGATTGAAGTCCGGGGTCCATTTGTTGAGGTACAACCCTTTGGTCCCCATGAAGTACGGGCCGTTTCTAAAGACGAGGTCTCGATCTTCTTTGGAGATGAATTCAAAGATGAAGAATCCTCTTCCAACAGGGTAACAGGTAACACTATTCTTGAGTTGAGGTCGCCAGTTCCTTTGGATCCAATCGTCAGTGGTTTTAGAAGATGGCCATAGCCCCATGAACTACCCAACCAGACCTCGTTCAGCTAGGGCTAGGGCGATCTTGATGGGCTGATCAGTCAGGAGATCAATTTCTGGGACAGCATCCAGTTTCTTGATAAATTTTGGAATGGAAGGGGCAGCTGGTTTGAAGCCCGGAGCAGAGAGCAGGCGTCTGAAGGCTTCCTTGGCAGAGAGAGGCGAGGAAGGAGAGTGCCCTCCCCCAGGCGCGTTCATGGGGGCAGCCAGAGATCTTGAAACCCTGGGCGGCTTTAAAACGCAGCCTCAGAGCATGCGAGACAGCTCAGACGATCCACTCAATAAACTTAGATCAATTCACTATTTTGTTATTATTTAATAGCATTGATCATTATTTCCCTTTGCACATACTGCTTTCAACTTACAAGCACTAAATATCTTATGGTATGTAAGAAACATTTATGAGTTCTCTTACATTCCTTGTTCTATCCAGATATAATTTAATTGGAAGAATTCATGATACAATACCAAATGGATTATTGTGTATTAATAGCTCATATGTTAATGAAGAAAAATTTAGGCTTGCCTATCTACTAGTTGATGGAAGGTTGGAAAGAGTAGGAAGGATGAAACGAGTGTCATTCAAAGCTCATTATACTATGGAGGCTATGAGAAATTATATGATTGATCTTGTTCCTTCTGAGATTACAATATTGGCACAAACATTCTATTCAAACAAACTCGAATAGAACAATATATATAATTCACATTTTTCATTTATGCCATATTGTTTTGTATGAACAATAAATTCTACGAAAATATATAGATATGTTTTGGACCTTACTATTGTAGTCCATCCAATGCAAATATCAAAATGAAATTGATTGATTGGGTGTTGTTGGAAGTAGGAAACCTTCATTGGGAAGGTAGTGGAAGAAGAGAGTGAGATGGAAGGGTTGTTGAATGGTTACTCTAAAATCATGGCTTTCGATCTCTACATTTCGAATATCTTTAGATCATATATCATCCACAATGGTTTCTTCATAAAACCTAAAAAATCCACCCTACTCATATCTATAGATATGTTTTGGACCTTGCTATTGTAGTCCATCCAATGCAAATATCAAAATGAAATTGATTGATTGGGTGTTGTTGGATGTAAGAAACCTTCATTGGGAAGGTAGTGGAAGAAGAGAGTGAGATGGAAGGGTTGTTGAATGGTTACTCTAAAATCATGGCTTTCAATCTCTACATTTTGAATATATTTAGATCGTATATCCTCCACAATGGTTTCTTCATAAAACCTAAAAAATCCACCGTTCTCATATCATCCCATGAACCATCACCTTTAATGAAGCAAGATTGAAGCATGAAGCAAGGAACCAACATGATGTATGGATGCAAGGAACCAACATGATGCATGGATGGGTATCATTTGTATGGATAGGTATCAACTATGTCTTCCACATCCATTATGATCATTTAACAATCCTTCCAACAATAATGTTAAATATCACATATGTGATATGCAACATTTACCAAACGTATATGCGATATATCGCATATGCGTTTTGTAAATGTTGCATATCGCATGCGATATATCTCATATGCCATATTTAACATTACAAAACGCATACGCGATACATTTTCACGAACCTTAGCCTTGTGTTTGGGCTTGGGTTATTCCAAACGTACCATCAATAATGCATATGCGTTCTTGATTTGCACTTCGGAAGTGCTTTTCTGATTTCCTAAGTGGCACCAAAAAGTGGAACCAACTTCGTGCGAGCGCCCTTATATATTTTCTTTTGAGAAAAATGTAATATAGTCTTTACATCATTTCATTCTACATAGTCTCTTTAAAGACAAAAATGATATGGAGAAACACTATTTAAGGCAATACATATTTTCCCCTCAACTTAAAATATATGATCATTTACAAAGACAATACAATCTATAATTCACATACTCTATATTGTCTCTATAGAGACAATTTAGTTTAAGACAATAATTTAAGACACTATATTGTCTCTATAAAAACAATAGTTTAAGGCAATAATTTAAGACACTTTATATTGTCTCTATAAAGACAATAGTTTAAGACAATAATTTAAGACACTCATTTAAAGACATTAGTTAAGACAATACACAAGTTATTTTTTATCTCAAGTTGAGACAATTTACACAAATATTGTCTCAAAACCCTCCTCTATGTATTAGTGCAGAAATGATATATAAAAAATTAACCATCACAAATAGTATCAATGGAGTTTTTTTTATCGTATATTGATCATTGGAGGACACCATACAAGGTGAAATTGGAGAATTCTAAGAGTGGAATCCTGATGTGTTGTGCCTGACGTATTAGAGTTGTGGTGTCTGACGTATTAGAGTGAAGGATCTAACTGTAGTGAGTTCGTTGGTGTATTCAAACATGTAAATTAATTACATACCAATCTACATACCTAAAAATAAAACCATTAAACAATATTTAATTTGGTACCATTTATTCTCTTTACAGATCATGAAGGAAATGAATATCAATAATCACACCCATATCTTATTTTAAAAAAATATATATTTTATTTAAAAAACTTGTGTTTGGAAAAAAACATAAAACTTTTCAACAGGTTTAGTTACATGTCTTAATAAAAAAAACTTCGATGAAAAAGCTAAAGAATTGAAACCAACTCTAAGAAAATTGACATACAACTACAACTATATATTTATATTTATATTCAAAATATATGTTGTTTATCGGAGTGTAGCTTCTAAAAAATACTCTTTTTACACTCGTGAAAATACACCTTAACAAAACGCAGTACAGTCACTTAAATTTGTGGCTACAAATTAAGGGCGATGAATTGTGGGTTATTTATGTTTCCATAAATTAAGGGTTATGAATTATGGGTTATTTATGTATATAAATTAAGTTTTTTTATATAAAATAATTTTAATAATATATATTTTTATTTTTATGTGATTAAAATAATTTGTTTTTCCCCACTTTAAAATGTAATAACATATTTACATAGTCTGTGTTTAAATCATTTTTATAGAGATCAAATAGTTGAGAGATACTCATGAATGGAAGATACTTTGAATTTTTTTTTATTCATGGTATTCTTTTATTCATGTCCATTCATCAATTATGAAGTATCCATCCATCGCTATTAAAGTTGCTACAAGTTCTTTTTTCTATTTTTTTAATAATTTTTTATTTAGAATTTAAAACAACTGCCATAAAATTAATCTTGGCATTACACTTGTGTCATCATGATCTATAGATGAAAAAGCATAGGCCTTAGTCCACCACAAATCTTAAACTAGCACACCAACATAGTTTGTGGATGGATCACGTGGATAGGGATCAAATGGTTAAGATATAGTTATGGAATGAAAGATAGTTTGGATTTTGTTTTTATTCCTCATATTCTTCTAGCTAAATGGGTTCAAGTATGAGTTATTCATGCCTAGCTACATGTTATCATGGACATTATCAGTTATTTTTTATATGCTTTTTCTTTTTATCTCACATTTTTCTAGTTATCTTTCATGAAGTGTTGGTTATCCACTCATCATCAACTATGAGTTATGTGTTCATTGCTACAAGTTTTCCATTTATCAAGTTATCCCATAGTGGTTTGTAGATAAAAAAACAAAGGTAGTAGTCGACCCCAAATCTCAAATAAAAAAAGTTTATAAACATAATAAAAAGTCTATAGACCTAAAAATATAAACACATTAATATAACAAAATTCAAGTTTTTTTATATTAATAAAATATATACATAATTACAGAAACTTTGGGCATGCACCGAGATCATACATAGATTTGAATGCACAATATTCATATCAAACTCCATAATTAAAGGCCATAAATCCCAAAATTTGGGCCCCATATAATTATTTTAAAGTCTCTTGAGAGTGCATTAAGTGCACAAAAATGCTTGTTACTCATAGAGATCAAATGGTTGAGAGATAGCCATGAAATGGAAGACACTTTGATTTTTATTTTATTCATCGGATTCTTTAAATTAAACCGTTTCAAGTGTGAGCTATCCATGCCTAGCTATATATTATAATTGGCATTCTTCATGTTATCCATTTATGAACTATCACTTATATATATATATATATAATCTCACATTCTTCTAGTTATCTGCCATGAGCTGTTGGTTATCCATTCATCATCCATCCCTATTAGTTATCCGGTACAAGTTACTTTTATATATTTTTCTTTTTTCTTTTTAATTTTGAATTTAGAACTACTGCCATAGAATTAATCTCGACATTACACTTGTCTCATCTGGGTCTATAGATAAAAAAGCATAGGCCTTAGTGGACCACAAATTTCAAACTAGCACAAACTAGCACACCTACATAGGGTTCAACTCTAAGTTATCCATGCCTAGCTACATGTTATCATTGCCATTATGAGTTATTTTTTATATTCTTTTTCTTTTTATCTCTCTGTTGGTTATCCATTCATCAACTATGAGTTATCCATGCATTGCTACCAGTTATCTCACCTAACTACCAATTATCTCATCCTTGTTTGTAGATGAAAAAGCATAGATCTTATAATCCACCCCAAATCTCAAATAAAAAAGTCTATTGACTTAATAAAAAGTCTATAAACCTAAAAATATAAACAGTCTAAATTGTGAAATATAAACACATTAATATAACCAAATTCAAAACAATGCCTGGAGCCTACTGATCTCCCTGGGCCTAATAGCTCAACCGACCTCCCCTCCCTGAATGTATCAACCTCTACTACATTACGTCAACCGAGCGCTTCGCTTCTGCATTGGAAGCAGCTTATTATTCCCACCCGGGGGCGGGCAGGTTCCATAAGAGATTTATATCCCTCCGACTGGCACTTTATACACTCCAGGTGGCTCTTGAGAGTATCCAAGGCAAGCAGTCAATTAGCAAAACCGAGCATCCAAGTAACCAATTTGAGTATCTAAGTCGGCCATCTGATCTATAAACCTAAAATTATAAACAGTCTAAATTGTAAAATATAAACACATTAATATAACCAAATTCAAGTTATTTTATATTAATAAAATATATACATAATTAAAAAAACTTTGGGCATTCAGTCCAGATCATACACCACAGATTTGAATGCAGAAGATTCATATCAAAGTCCATTATTAAAGGCGAGAGATCCCAGAATTTGGGCCTCATATGATTATTTTATAGTCTCTTGACAGTGCACTGCCTGTACAAAAATGCTTTTTACTTAAAGATTGATGAATGATCATGGAGGTAGTAATGGTCGGTACAGACTTGGCATCCTTTTAGGAGGCAATT
>LPNX011113177.1:356887-445753 GCA_001517045.1 Pseudotsuga menziesii
CACCGAGGATGAAAAGGACCAACCCTGAAGGGATAATCTCTACCAGTGTATAGTATAATAAATCTAGAAGTGGGTGGTTCTTTATCACGTTAATCTGGGTCGCATAGACAAAACAAGACCTAATTATAAAACATGTGAAACATATAGCTGTTACACACCTAATCTCATGAAGCTTCTTCATGCGTCTTCTACCCTCCAGTGGAAGCGACCTGAGCAATGAAAAAAGCCTTCGTCCATATACCAAGAAACCCAATGCTGCAATAAAGGATGCAAGCACAACAAACAATGTTCCAACTACCTCCAGCCAAAAATTGTTGCCATCCCTCCACATGAATATCCAAATACACACCTTAGTAACATAAATCACTGCATTTATAAGAAGATAGGCTGGCCGAATTGTACTGTAAATGCTTGGATTTCGTCGTGCCTGATAGTATATCTGTGCCCAAATTAGCACAATTAATGTATATGCAGACAAGAATAGCAATCCAGGGAGTTCTAGTAGTGCAACTGTAAAAGCCCTTGGCTTCAACGCAAAAACGTGACTGTGAAATCCAAAGATAATCGCCCGTGCTCCACAAACAACGAAATTCATGAAATGGAAAAGCTTTTGTGGTGTACACCTAAATCGCCGAACTCGAAATTGAATGAGAATGGTCTGTACGAGGGCCACAACAGCAACAATTGCATAAGCAACAGAGAGGACTGTGTACACAATCCCTACCATCGACCTCGCCATCGCAATGCTAATGAGATTTGAGAATTTACTAAAATATCAATTTCCCACCACCACAAGCGATTATACATAATTTATAATAATTTATATATGAGGGTATATTTCTAGGGTTGTAGAGCCCACATGTGACGCTGATGCGGTCTTTTTATCCTAATGGAAAATCAGGGTATCGAATCTTCCAGTAAAACAAGAACATATTGTTTTCATTCTGAAAAGTTTGCAAATTTGGATTATTATATGCTTGATAGTGATTGCTCAGCTATATTTTTACATTGATAGGTGTTTAAATCTTGGGCTGTAGTTCCAAATCTTAAATAAATAATTAAAAAAAAAAAAAGTAAAGAATTACTGGTAGCTATGCATGGATATCTAGTTGATGCATAATAAGTCTTAGCTAATGCATGAATAACATGGAATTCATACATAGATAAATAACTTGTTTGTGTGGCACTTAATTTGTAACACTAACTACAAATTAAATAATTGTGCTACTTAAGTACTGGTAGCTATGCATGGATAACTGTAGCTGATGCATAATAACTCTTACCTGATTCATGAATAACATGTAATTCATGCATAGAAATATAACTTGTTTGTAATATTTAACTTGGATCCAAATCCTAGGCTCTATCAAGTGCCCAGAGGCATCAAATGTCTCTAGGCGCACTCAAGGAGCTCTAAGCTTTGGTGTGTCCTATATATAGCCATTGATTTGACTCAAACCAAAAGACACATCTTTTTATTTAAGGTCGACATATAATATTTTTATTATTAATATTTAATATTATTTATGGTTCACATATAATATTTAATATTATTTTTTATTTTGTTAAGAACCAACATTAAAACATTTCCCCCATACATGGTTTTAAAACCATGTGCAAGGCCCTCCTAAAACAATGGGTTGTTTAGGAGGCCTTGCACATGGTCTTAAAACCATTTTCAAGGCCTCCTAAATCATGTAGAATAAAACCATGCATTGTTTAGAAGGCCTTGCAGATGGTTTTAAAACCATTTGCAAGACCCTCCTAAACCATGTACAATAAAACCATGAGTTGTTTAAGAGGCCTTGCATATGGTTTTAAAACTATTTGCAAGGCCCTCCTAAACCATGTACAATAAAACCATGGATTGTTTAGGAGGCCTTGCTAGCCACATTTTTTTGGGGAGATAATTAAATTTTTTATTTTATTGTTTTCTTAGGTAGGAACATTGCAACATCTCCCCCATATTAGGTTGTTTTCCAGACATTTATTTTGGCCAATAATTAAAAATTTTATTTTTTATTATTTTGGTAGTAACAAAATATTAACTTACATAACTTTACAAGATCTCCCCCATACAAGAGCCCTGCACAACAATTATTACCACCATAGATCCAAATCCTAGGCTCTATCAAGCATGGAGAGGGATCAAATCTTTGAAGATGCAAACCTATCTTTGGAGGTGCAAACCTCTTCTTAAGTATTGCACTCATTTATGAGCTTTAGTGTGATTCATACCAAAAGACACATCTTTTTATTTAAGGTCCACATATAATATTTTTATTATTAATATTTAATACTATTTATGACGGACATTTAATATTTTTTTATTATGTTAAAAAGAACACTACAACATCTCCCCATACATGATTCTAAAACCATGGGTTGTTTAGGAGGCCTTGCACATGGTCTTAAAACATTTGCAATGGCCTGCTAAACCGTGTACAATAAAACCATGGGTTGTTTAGGAGGCCTTGCACATGGTTTTAAAACTATTTGCAAGGCCCTTCAAAACCATGTATAATAAAACCATGGGTTGTTACATGGTTTTAAAACTATGTGCACTACCAACATTTTTTTTGCCGATAATTCAATTTATTATTATTATTATTTTGTTAAGTAAGACCAACAACTTTTTTGTGGATAATTCAATTTTTTATTATTATTATTTTGTTAGGTAGGAACATTACAACATCTACTCCATATTAGGTTGATTTTGTGGTAGACATTTATTTTAAAAGATAATTAAATTTTTATTTTATTTTTATGACCAACATTTATGTAATGTTATATAAAGTTACATAATGTTATAAAATCTCCGGACTCTCGGCTCAATAAATTCATCCTTTCTTTTTTACCTTCCTCAATAAATTCATCCCTCCATTTTTACCTTCCAAAAGGGAAAATTAACACTAACAAGATGGGTTGAGAATCTAGATTCAAAAACCTAGAAAGGACCATTGTAGGATGCTAATGACAAGGAGCTGTGAGTCAACAACATATTCATGAAGCTCTGAACAACGAACTACAAGGGAAACCCTTTTTTAACAAGATTTTCGATGGAAATTCTTTGGATTTCAATTGAAAAAAATTGTAGTATGCAGTAATTATTTAACATCAAGATGCGGTGAGTTTCAAAATATAATGATAAACTAAAATAAAAATAAAAATCAGAATTTAATGAAAGTTTGGAAGAAAATTTACACAAGTAAATTTTAAATAAATTTATGGATAATTTTTAAAATATATAATACAAATCTAATAAAATTTAAAATCAAACTATTTAAGAAAATATGGATAACATTTAGCTAAATAGTTTGTGGTATATTCCTAAAACGTCATCCGCTGAAAGGGTTTGCCATCTCTCATAGATTATGAGCATTGAGGATGAAAATCATTCACATTAGAACTGAGTTTCATAGTATTTGCTACAATTTAAACCTTTATAACCCCCTAACATTCCAAAACTATAGTGATCTTGAACAACTTCTTGGCAAGCTTTTTGAGCATGGAAACAAGATTTTAAACTAAACCAAATATTATCCTTCTTAAGGTTAGATCGACCAAAGTTGATCTTAATGGAGGTTAATCAACATCATCATCATCATTTTAAAATATATTGAAAAAAATATATTGTTAGAGTTAAATTTTATAACAAAATATAAAATATTTCTACACACATATATAAGCTTAATTAAACTTAGAAACAAAGGAGTAAGTTTATATATGATGTATTTCCCTAAAAGTGACCCTGGTTTCACCTCCACCAATCCAAAAGGTGATACCTCCTTCCATCTAGGAAGAAATATTCTTGATTTTCCTTTTAGACAGATCTCTCATGATGGGCTCTCCAAAAGAAAATTCATGCTCCATAAATCATCTTTCCCGAATGAAACTGTCTCAGATGAAATAAAGCTGCTAAATTATGACAATTTCCACCAAGTGCTAATTGGCCAAAATATTGATGACATAGCCTCTGACATTCAACTTCTAAAACAAAAAACTGAAGCAGAAAAAGAGCACATTTTCAAGAAGAAATAAAAAATGACATTATCTTAGCAAGTGAAAAACTAGAGAAAATGTTAGAGGTCCTAAGCAAAATGATGGCCAAAACTTATAATGTAAGCAATAAAAGGAGTCATGTAAGCCAAACTGCCTTAGATCTTGCAACTAAATGCCACCAAAGAAAACATGAAAGAAGATACTCATTTGGGATGATGAGTATTAAAGAAAACAAAGAAGACGAAATACCATAATTTCTTCTTGGTCAAGAACTGGAAGACCAAGAATAAATTAATGAATTGAAAGATATGGTCTCCTAGTTTAAAAGAATGCCAAATGATTTTTCAGATATGTACTTATAAATATTCAGAATCCCAAAGAGAGAGGATGTTGGATCTTCCAACCAAACGAACCAAAGACACACTCCTCCCCAGATAATTAGTCATTCTCCTCCTTTTGATACATAAATGTCAAAACTCGCTGACCCTTCTCCTTCGCCTGCACCTCATTATTTTAGTTTTGGAATAAATGGGATGAAAAACTTAATATCCCAAATTCTCGATCAACCTGTGTTAAATATCCAATGCTAATGTTGTGCTCAAATCAGAACTGCCATCCAACTTTTGGAAAATTGGGTTTTGTACAAAAGATCACAAGATAACATGATAACTAGCCAACAACTAGCACTTCAGCTGGTTGCACGATTTTTTAGGATTAGCTTCCAAGTGGTGGTGGTGGATTCCACAAGAATCCAGAGAATAAATGTTAAATGTAGCACTGATGTAAATCAAGAGTTTATTACTACCTAAGGAAAATACTTTTATGGTCATAATGAAAATGAGGATTATGAGCATCTTGCATCTTTATTTATGTCTTCCGGGATCTTTGACTTAAACAAAAGTGAAGAATATTTCTAATATATGCAGAAATTGTTAATTACTTCTGGCAATGCTGATAAACTAGCATATCTGAAGCATTACTTAAGAAGTTTTCCTAGCCATGTTCCTGATGTTGTTGAGAAACATATCAAAGATAAAAAAAAATCTCTATCAGGTCTTTCTCTTTCCTATTTGCATCGATTCATAATGGATACATGGAAAGAACATTGTCTGGAAAGAAGAGTGGCCAAATATTTTAAGTGACACTCTTCAATGTTTTCCCCTCATTTTTGTAAGGATGTTGCAAAAATGCCAGATTGGGGAGTGGTGCTCACAATAGAGGACACTTTGGGAGAGAATCATGTAGTTGCACAAATAAAAAGCAGCTCAAATATACTAGTGAACCTAGAGTTTATCCAAATAAAGGCTATAACCATAAAAAAGGTAAAACCTTCAAGAAGAAATCCTATTTCAGATAACTTTATGAGCCTTCCAACAAAGAGAAATGTTTCATTTGTGGCAAGAAAGGTCACTGGGCTAACAAATGTCCAAATAAAATGAAAAAACCTAGACTTGTTGTCCTGTTTTCAGTTGATATAGATCCATCCTGGTGGGATCTTGCCTGGTATGAAGTAGGAGATTGGTCTTGAAGGAAAAATTGTCTTCTTACCAGAAGAAGGTGATTCCTCTGATTCCAAACTTTAGTGCTTTAGATAAATTCCCCCCCAACTCATCTGAATCTACCTCTTCAGGTTCTGATGAGGAAGTAAATTCTAGTCCTCATGAGTTCTGTTTTTTAATGTTCTCCTATATCTTTCCTAAGGTCTCTTCAGAAATCAGGATTATTGAAAATGACAAAGAACTATCTAAGACTCCAATATTTCAGTATATGAAAAGGAAAGATCTAAAAGATGAAACAATAAATCTTTTAGCAAGAATAAAAGCGAAAGAGAAAGTCTCAAAAGAGATAGTGAAATCTATCTCTTCACAAATCAGCAAGAATCCAACATTCTACCAGCTTGCAGACTTATACAAGGGATATCCTAATCATCATGAAGATAGATAGAAGTTTAGAAAAGATAAAGAGAATCTACTTAGACTACAAATAAAATAAAAGCAGGATTCCTTAAAAAAACTGGTTAAAGAAATAGAAGAACACAAAAGAATGCTTGAAATCACAAGCAGAGAAAGAGACCAGTCCTATGATGAAGAAATGTGTAGATCCTATACTGGAGAATTGCAGTCACCAAAAGATTTCGACAAGCCAAAACGTTCCCTACACACTAGTGATTCAAAAGCAGAAAACTGCCAATATGAAGAACCGTTTCTAGGCTCTCTAGGACTATTCAATGGTCCTAAATACTTTGGAAAAGTAAATTTTTGTCCATGAAAGTTTAAATATTACAAGATTGATTGTATAATAGATTCAGGTTTCTAGATGAATTTTGAAAAAGGAAATGATATATCATCTTTTTACTGGGAAAAAGCAAAAGAACATGGTGTGAACAATGTAGGGACTCCTATACAACTGAAAGGTAGAGTTATAGAATTTCCAATAAGCATTGGAGGAACAAAATAAGTTTTGCATCTCAATAGATTAGATAACAATTAAGAAGGATGCATAATAGGCTCACCATTTTTGCATAAAGTTAGCCCCATTACAGTTGATGAGCCAAACATGATTTTTACCTGTATAATAAATGGAAAAAGAATTTCCACTCCTCTATATTATTCTGTCTCATTTAAATGCAAAAAAAATGTACCTTAGTCTAACCCCTCTCCTAGTCTTGCAGAATTGTTTAAAATGGAAAGATGCATTGCTTATGCAGAAATGCATAAAATTTCCGCACTCTCTTAAATCTCCTAAAAATTAGAAAAGGATTGCACCTTAGAGTCACTTAATTCCTTTTGGACCAGAGAAAAATACTTCACCCCTTTACCCTTCAACTCTCTAGATGAACTAAAATCCCAGAAAGCCTATGCAACCCTTATGCCTCCTTCAGAGAGATACTTTTGTGCAAACGAGATTAAAGAATTACTGGATAAAGGCCTCATAGAACCTTCTAAGAGCCCTTGGGTATGTTGAACTTTTGTTTTCAACAAACACTAAGATAGAAAGAGGAAAACCCAGAATGGTTGTGAATTTTAAACCCTTGAACAAAGTCCTTGAGCCCGTGAGATACCCTCTCCCTAACAAGCCTAGTATTTTGCAAAGAATAGCAGGATGTACAATATTCAACAAATTTGATATGAAGTATGGTTTCTATTATATTGGAATTCAAGCAAAAGATAGGTTTAAAATTTCCTTTGTGGTTCCCCATGGGAAATATCAGTGGAAAGTCATTCCATTCGGCATTAACAATGCACCGTCAGAGTTTCATAAAAGGATGGAATATATCTTCAGAGAAAAGAAATGGGAATTAGTGTATATAGATGATATTCTTATTTGTTCGAGAAATATGCAAGATCATTTGAAGCATCTACAATAATTTTATTCTTTAGTTTTCAAACATGGCTTGGCTTTGTCAAAATCGAAAATGGAAATTGACAAGAAAGATATTGAATTTTTGGGATACAAAATAAGTAAAAATGAACATGGTGTGGCCATTGAAGGGACTCCTGTATAGCTAAAAGGTAGGGTTCCAGACTTTCCAATAAGAATTGGTGGAACAAAAGAAGTTTTGCATCTCAATATATTAGATGACATTAAAGAATATTGCATAATAGGATCGCCTTTTTGCATAAAGTTAGCCCCATTACAGTTGATGAGCCAAACATGATTTTTACCTCTACAATAAATGGTAGAATAATTTCCACTCCTCTATATTATTTTCCTCATTTAATGCAAAAATATTGTACCTTACTCTAACCCCTCTCACAGTCTTGGAGAATTGTTTAAAATGGAAAGCTGCATTGCTTATGCAGAAATGCATAAAAAATCTTCCCTCTTTGAAATCTCCACAAAATTAGAAAAGGATTGCACCTCAAAGTCACCAGAGAAAAATACTTTGTCTCTTTTCCCTTCAACCCTTTGGAAAACCCAAAAGCCCAGAAAGCTCTATAGCTCTTATGTCTCCTTCAGAGAGAGAATTCTGTGCAAATGAGATTAAATAATTATTGGATAAAGGCCTCACAGAACATTCTTAGAGCTCTTGAGAATGCCAATATTTTGTTGTCAACAAACACTCTGAGATAAAAAGAGGAAAACCTAGACTGGTTGTGAATTTTAATCTCTTGAACAAATTCCTTGAGCTAGTCAGATACCCTCTCCCTGACAAGTCTAGTCTTTTGCAAAAAAAAAAAGGATGTACAATATTTAGAAAAAATGATCTGAAGTTAGGTTTCTATCAAATTGGAATTGAAGCAAAAGATAGGTTTAAAACTACCTTTGTGGTTCCCCATGGGAAATATCAGTGGAAATTTCTTCCATTCGGCATTAACAATGCACCATCATAGTTTCAAAAAATGATGGAAGATATATTCAGAGAAAAGAAATGGGACAATTAGTGTATATAGATGATATTCTTATTTGTTCGAAAAATATGAAAGATCATTTGAAGTATCTGCAAGAATTTTATTCTTTAGTTTTCAAACATGGCTTGGATTTGTCAAAATCCAAATCGAAATTGGTAATAAATATAGTGAATTTTTGGGATACACTGTAAGTAAAGGTTAGGTGATTCATTAAGAACATGCCTTGAAGGTTTTTTCTCACTCCCTTAATCAAATACTTGAAAATTTTCAACTGCAAATATTTCTAGGGAGCTTAAATTATATCGAGAATTTATACAAAGGACAAGTAGATGACATTCATCTGTTACAACAATGATGAAGACAAATCCCCCCAAATGGAATACGCAATGACGGGTGCAGTGAGAAAAATAAAAAGACAAAGTGAAATAACTTCCTCCACTCTCTCTCCTGCAAGGATCTGGTCAAATGGTGATTGATACCGATGCCTCTAATAAATATTGGGGAGGTATTCTCATAGAAAATCATGAAGACAAGGAAGGTATATGGATACGCTTTAGGGAAATCTAGGAACGCAGAAGTCAATTATCCGTCAAGTCATAAAGAAATCCTTGCAGTAAAAAACACTGTAAATCATTTTAAGATTTATTTGAAACATGTTAAATTTATTATTAGAACAAATTTACAAATAATGCTTGGGATATTAAAAAATAAAAATATTATGGCAAAGAATAGTTCTAGAATTTTAAAATGATTTCTTTGGTTACAAAATTGTGACTTTGAAATTGTATATAAACCAGGCTATTTAAATTGTGTTGTTGGTATGTTAACCAGAGAAGAGCTACAAGAGAATCCCAACCTCAATATGTTCAGCTCTGGAGCATCCAACTCTACTCATAAAAAGTCCAAGCTTCGTATATTTAGAGGTCCCTTGTCAGAAGAAGAAAGAGATATTTTTCTTAATTGCTCTAGTAAAAAAAGAGGTAGATAAATATTTGGCACTCTCTCCAATTCAACAAATAAATGCATCTCCTATGAAGATTCAAATTTTGGAGATTTGGGCGAAAGAAGCCTTTAAAGGCTTAGAAAATTCCCTGCATCAAATTAAGAAGCTCAATCATGTTTGGATTGATACAACCTACATAGACGAAAGAGAGTTGTTTTATGTGGATCTTGGACGAGGTTTTCTAAATTGGAATAGCTACAATCTCATCCTACAGCTCTACAGAGAACAAGGTGAGAAAATAATTTGTGGATATCCTTCTACGTTGGTGCGACACCAATGGTCTGTATCGACATAAGTATTTCTCAAAAAAAATTGTCCAAGAAAATATTGGGTTCTAATACGTGCCAATTTTATTTTACACCTGGAAGCAGATATGATCGTGGCACACCAAAACCATATGTGGTTTAAATTTAAGCTACTACATATTGGAATAACTTACTCTCCTCTTGAACCCCCTATTTACACTCGATAAAAATATAGAAGAATGGATAGAAATGGTCTCCTCTTGGACAATACTATTCATACTAGAGGAATTCCTTTAAATTTCAAAGTTGAATCTATCTTCCAAGGAGAATTATGTTCTTCTTCCAGTGAGACCATGTTCGGGTCTGATGTACAACAATTATTTTCGTATTTCCTATTCACATATACCAAATTTGGATATGATGACAACTCTGGTAGATTCGCTGGTTGTACATGTGGGGAAGACCCATGCATTTGTAACTATGATCATGAATAATGAAAAGCATGCTGGGCCGCTAATAATAGTTCCACTGTGTAAATATCTAGTCTATTGTCAATCTGTAGATTCTTCCACATGGATCTTGTGACTTACCCAACAAATGTGCGATCTGATCCACTTCCATGAGATCCAAATAAAGTCTTTAACCTATAGGTGTAAGCTTCGGATCACCGGTTAACCGACTAAATTTGTGTAAATAAGGTGTTGTTCTCCTAATTTGGGACCACATGCATTTCAGTCTTGTGAGTTTTCTCCCTTTTGTCTATGTGTTGAGCAATTTGTATGCTCTCCCTCTATGATTTGAGCGATCAATTGGGATTGAAAACAGTGATCTCAAGTGTAAAGAGTCTATGAAACCAGTAGTGTATACTCTCCCTTTGCGCTCAATGCGATCAGCTAGGATTATAAAATCTGGTTAGTTTCAAAGTTTGAGTTTGCACTTGTGATGATATTCACCCTCCAAAGATGAGCAAGCTATATTTTAGTCTGTAACTATAAGTTCTGGTTCATATAGGTTGGGAGTCCTAGATTCCTGAAAGTTGTTGGAGACATTTAGCCAACATGCACACTTAATTTGGTCAATTTGGCCTTGTTAAACCGTTATCCTAAGTTTTATTGACTTAATCGGCCTTATATGAGCACACTATGACATCAACATGAGCACACCCATGCCTAGCTTCAGTCAAGGAGGCCAACTAAGCCTTCTCCTTCATTCAGGGAGGCTAACTAGGCTTCCTCCTTCAAACAGGGAGCATTCTGAGGGTGATCTCAGTGTCATAAATCCACCTAATTTCTAACTGATTGTTACAATAAGTTAATCTAAGTGGTGAAGGTGCCTCCATTCATTATATTGATTATTTTTATTAATATTTATGAACTAGAGTCAACTGGGGTGCCTCCGACCACCTCTGATGACCAGTTTGACTTCAGTTAAACTCATTGAGGTTCATTGGAGTTAATGATGTGCTCCCACTTGTTGGTTGGCATGCGGTGACATGTGTCTGAGCTACTTTCAATTAGACTCAGTCATCCACTACACTCTGACTTCAGTTCGGACTTAGTTGAGTCAATCAGGATTTGATCATTTGGTTAACTAAGTGTGTTTAATGTGGCTTACATTCAATTAAGCTACACCCATTCATTCAATTAGAATGACCTCCTTGGGAATTCGAATTGTCTTGGAATTCATGCATCTTTCATGATCATTGTATTGTATTATTCATTCTTCATTCATTATATAGAGCTGCTACTTCAATTGCATCACCATTATTCCATTTTCATGCTTAATTGTCTGAAATCTCTTATGCGATTGTGTTTTAGCCCCTATATTACTGTGACGGATTAATATGGTATCAGAGCTCATGGCAGGATGAAGCTCAGATCTCTCAAAAACATGGTTTTTGACAGATCTTGCATGAAAAATTGAGCAAAAGCTCAAAAATCCATCACTGCACCAGAAGCCAAGGCTTACCACTTAATACCCCATGTTAAGGATTATTGATCAAGCTTGCTTGATCAACTATGCTAGTTGTGATGAAAGCCTAAAATGTGTAGGCTGTTTGACCTTACGGTGCCCCTTTTTTTGTTATTTGCGGGTTTTAATAGGTGAAGGCATTCACTCCAGCAGCTTGAGATGGCTTCTTTCATCGAACTCTTGACTCTGTTCAATTTCCATTCATAGAAAGGAGATATGGAGATCAAGCAACGTGCCAGAGGACTCTACTAGGTCACTATGGACACTGAAGAATATCTTACTCATGTGATAGATAAAGATAGATTCTTGAACAAGAAAGATGAAGCATTCAAATTCTTGTGCCTCTCTATTTCCCGGGATCTTCTTTTCCATCTCTCGAGATTGAAGACTCCAAAGGAAATTTGGGACAAATTGGAGACCCTATATGGAAAACAGGATGATTTGAGAGTTTACCAACTTGAAAACGAGTTGATGTCTATCCAACCTTCTAATTTCAAGACCTTAAATTATTTTTTCACAATGTTCAAGCACATTGTCTTACTATTGAAGCAATGTAAGGTGGAGAAGGAGGATGATCGTCTCATCCTCACCATACTCTCCAAACTTGGAGCTGATTATTCGGTGTTTGTCTCTACATTCCATGTGGGGAAGCTCACAACCCCTGGATGGAAGATGCCTTCACTCAATGCCTTCATTGAGTCCCTAACAAGTGAACATGATAAGCTTGTCTAGATGGGGATTATCAGATCCTCCCATTATCAAGCCCTCTATGTCTCAGGGCCCAAATATCTGAAGGATAAAGGAAAGCAGCAGAAGAACCCAAAAACCAAATCCAAAGCTCCTAAGCCTAAATTTGAAAACCAGCAACATGAAGAGCCTTTCGGCTCGAAGAAGAACAAAAGCAAAGGGCATCATGGAAAGGAAAAAGTCAAGTTTTCATACTGCGGGAAGGGCTTCCAACTTGAACATGCCTACACGAAAAATAAACTTGATGAAGCTACTTCTCTTCTTGAGAAAAATCACGTCAATATTTCGGAAAGATTTCAGAGGAGAGATCAGCAAGATCGGGAACCACAGCAGGAAAGAGGTCATGCTCTCATGGAAAGCACTTCAAAGTTCAAAGCTCTCTTTATAGATTCTGGAGCTTCGAATCACATGATGGCTAAAAGAGACTCTTTCTCATCTTTGGAGACTGGCAAATCCATTCCCATCCACATGGGAGATAACTCCACAATCATATCCGAAGGACAAGGTACTGTAGATCTTGAGCATGGTTATTTTTCCAATGTTCTATATGTACCATCTCTTGCATCAAACCTCCTAAGTTTTTATCAAATGACACATATGGGAGTGACCAAGAGAGTCTCCTTTATCCTAGATGATGTAGATATCATAGAACTTGCATCCAAAAAACTTGTAGCAACATGCCTTGCAAACCATCATGCAAAAGCCTACGAGTTCTCCCATTTTGTGGCGGATGTAAATCCCACCACATTGCTGATTCATCGAAATGAGGTTAGTAGACTGTGGCATGAGAGGGTCGACCACCTAAAATTTAAATACTTGCAGCAATTACAGAAGAATTCTATGGTTGAAGGCCTCTCAGTCATCAAAGATACCACCAGAATTTGCAAGGGCTGTGTTGTTGGCAAGCAACTTGAGAATACATTTGATCGAGGGAAGGCAAGCCGAGCATCATGCATCTTGGGACTGATACATTCTGATATCAGTGGTCCCATGCCTATCACATCCATGAATGGATCAAGGTATGTTCTTACTTTCATTGATGACTTTTCCAGATACACATGGGTCTTTTTTATCAAAAAGAAGTTGGAAGTCTTGGAAAAATTCACTAAATTGAAGGCTTTGATTGAGAATGCATCTAGAGAAAAGATCAATATTTTGAGATATGATAATGGTGGGGAGTATATCAATAATTAGTTACTGCATATATTTTCCCAAAGTGGTATTCAGATCCAGCATTCAGTCCCCTACACTCCCCAGCAGAACGGTGTAGCGAAGAGGAAGAATCGGTCTCTCAAGGGGATGACCACTTGTATGTTGGAATCAAAGGAGTTGGCTGCAAATTTGTGGGTTGAAGCCATGCATGCTGCAGCATATATTCAGAACAGAGTGCCACACTCATCCATGAAAAGGAAGACCCCTTTCAAAGAATATTTCGGACATAAGACGGATGTGTCGAATCTGAGGGTGTTTGGGTCCACTGCATGGCCCCGAATTCCGCTTGATAAAAGGAGGACTTTGCAACCGCAAAGCATCGAATGTATGTTTATTGGGTATCATGATGAATTTAAATGTTTTAAGATGTTGGATATTGGAACAAAATATATCATCATTGAAAGGAGTGTCATGTTCGATGAGCCTCTTCAGGAGGTAGAACTAGTGAAGGAGAAAACTGTTGAATTTCCTTCGTATTCTACTGAATATTTGGATGATGGAATTAGGGGTGATGACCATGATTTGGATCCTATGATTTATAATATTAGTGAATATAAAACATCAGATTTTGAATCAGAACTTGAAGTACAAATCATCTCCCAACTTGGGCCTGACAGACACTCTCCTCCATAGGTGATAACATTGGAAATTTGGATGATCCAAGGAGAACCCGGTCTGATTTCCAAAGAGTAGGTATTGCACTCTCTTGTCCTGATTATTTTCTATATGAATATTGTTATTTAATGATAAGTTCAGATCCTATGTCTTAATACCATGCTCGGAATGATGCGAGATGGCAAGTTTCCATGGATGGAGAGATGAATTCTCTTCAGAAAAACACTACTTGGGAGCTAGTTTCTCTTCCTCCGAGGAGGAAATTGGTTCAATGCAAGTGGGTGTTTCGGACTAAGGTTGCTGATGATGGCAAAACCTGAAAATATAAGGCAAGGCTGGTAGCAAAATTTTTCTCCCAGGTCCAAGGTGTGAACTACCATGAGACTTTTGCAACGGTTGCAAAAATGGACTCCATCCGCCTAGTTTTGGCAATTTCTGCATCTAAGCATTGGGAAGTGCATCATATGGATGTTAAGTATTCATTTCTGCATGGAGATATTAATGAGGATATATACATGAATCATCTTGAGGGCTACATTTCTGATCCATCTTTGGTTTGCAAACTAAAGAAGTCACTATATGGGTTAAAACATGCCCCAAGAGAGTGGTATTCCAAGATGGATGCCTTCCTTCTCTCGCAAAAATTCCAAAGGTGTAAATCAGATTAGAATGTGTATATATAGTAGTATGATGGTAATTTAATTATTATTTTTTTATATGTTTATTACTTACTGATTACATGTAGCACAGTTACTTCTATTTCAGTCATCAAAACTGCTCTCCACAATGCATTTGAAATGGGTGATTTGGGGCTCTTGAAGCAATTTATGGGGCTTGAAATTGAGCAAAATATTGATGGGATAATGGTCACTGAGTAAAAATACATATCAGACCTATTAGTCAAGTTTAACAAGGCTGAATGTAAGGCTATGCCATTCCCTTTCCTTTCAGGGATCAGCCTTGAAGAAGGAAAAAGCACACCTCCCATGGACTCCACTATTTATGGACAGCTGATAGGTAGCTTGATCTACTTGACTCATTATTGGCCTGATATCTATTATGCCATGAATTCTTTGTCAAGATACATCCATCAGCCTCATGATATTCATTGGAAGGAAGCCAAGAGGATCCTCCATTATATTCAGGGAACCAGGCCCTACGACATTCACTATGTTGTAGACTTCGAGCTAGAGCTGGTTGGTTACACAAATTCTGATTGGGAGGGTGATTCTATTGACCAGAATTCTAATTTTGGATATGTATTCATGTTTGGTGGTGGCCCCATTTGTTTTTCTAGCAAAAATCAGGCTTCCATAGCATTGTCTTCAGCAAAGGCCGAGTACCGAGGAGCGGTGAATGCTTGCATCCAAGCCGTTTGGTTGCAAGGCATTCTTTCAGAGTTTGATCTTGGTAGTAATTTGTCCACTATCCTATTTTGTGACAATCAAAGTGCTATTAAGATATCCACAGATCCAATTACCAGTCAAAGGACCAAGCATGTAGAGATACACATGCACTACATCAGAGAGTTAGTGCATGACTGAACCATCATTCTGCAATATTTCCCTACTGATGAGTAGATTGCAGACATATTCACCAAGAGATTTTCATAAAATAAGTTCACTTACCTCCGTTCACTATTGGGGGTGAGTTCATCAGGGTGATCAGACTACTTTCAGTGTTCATCTTGAGGGGGGGTTTTTCCCATTGGGTTTTCCCTCTTTTCCTCACTTAGATTTATTTTTGAGCATTGTTTGAGTTACATTATTGTATAGGGTGACCTATGGCCTTTGTTTCTGAGACCCTATCATTTTCATGCACTTTATTTTACTTCTCCTTAGTATAGCTTAAGGGGGGGTGTTGGAGACATTTACCTAACATGCACACTTAATTTGGTCAATTTGGCCTTGTTAAACCACTATCCTAAGTTTTATTGACTTCATCGGCATCAGATGAACACACTATGACATCATCATGAGCACACCCATGCCTACCTTCAGTCAAAGAGGCCAACTAAGACTTCTCCTTCATTCGGGGAGGCTAACTGGGCTTCCTCCTTCAAACAAGGAGCATTTCGGGGGTGATCCGAGTGTCATAAATGCACCTAATTGCTAACTGATTCTTACAATAAGTTAATATAAGTGTTGAAGGCACCTCCATTCATTATATTGATTATTTTTATTAATATTTAAGAACTGGAGTCAACTGGGGTGCCTCCAACCACCTCTGATGACCAGTTTGGCTTTGGTTAACCTCATCAGGGTTCATTAGAGTTAATGATGCACTACCACTTATTGTTTGGCATGCAGTGACATGTGTTTGAGCTACTTTTAGTTAGACTCAGTCATCCATTGCACTCTGACTTCAGTTAGGATTCAGTTGAGTCAATCAGGATTTGATCAGTTGGTTAACTAGGTGTGTTTATTGTGGCTTACATTCAGTTAAGCTACACCCATTCATTCAATTCGAATGACCTCCTTGGGAATTCGAATTGTCTTGGCATTCATGCATCTTGCATGATCATTGTATTGTATTGTTCATTCTTCATTGATTATATAGAGCTGTAACTTCAATTGCAGCACCATTATGCCATTTTCATGCTTAATTTTCTGAAATCTCTTATGAGACCATGTTTTAGTCCCTAGATTACTGTGACATATTAATAAAAGTAAGCTTCGACCTTGTTGATGTCTGAAATATTTAAGGCCCCAATTTCCCATATATGAAGGAATTAAGTCTTTAAGTATAAGTGGTTAGCTTATGCATCTTATGAAGCCGTGTTCGGTCTTGGAATCCCTTGGTATTAGATCCAATGTGACATTTTTATGATTTTATTATTTCCTGTAAGTTTCATAAGGTTTTTCTACATATAATCAAATTTCAGTCATATATTCTGAAATCTTATCTGAGTATTGGTATCTTGGTTATGGGATTTTATTTAATTTTGTAAAAGGTTTATGTGTGGATTAATCATGGTATCTGAGTCCTTTTAGGATTTGTTGTGGCTATAACTATTGGATTTAGGTGTCGTAAGTCCACTAGAGTTGTCTCTCAGCATACCTGTAGGATACCTTGAAGCCCAAATTACTCCTTTACTGCCCGAAACAGGTAGATGTTCCATGGACCCCTCAATGGAATTTGTAGGGCTTACATCCCTTGAATTCCAATCTGAAGACTAGACTATAGTCTCTTTGGATGAAAGGAGATCATCATTTCAAAATTTTGAAGCTTCATCCTCTATCATAACCATGGATGATACAATACCTTCCCCTGACTAGAAGCTTCTCGAGATCCTACAATATGATGTTTATAAAATGAAATGGTGGCAATACAAATCTATCACACAAATTAAAATTAGTTCCTTAGACCCAATCTTCACTGGCCAGGAAGAGCCCATCCACGTCAACTTAATTGATAAAGAAAAAATCATCTAGGAAAAATATAAAGGTTATAAATTTACGCATATGGGAGTTGTTACATTAGGACTCAGACCATTAGTTAGGCCCTATATGAAGGTTTCCTCTTTATGTTGTGTTTTAGATACCCACCATCTAGATTTTCATGATGCCTTAATTGGAGGATTTGAAGGCCCTCTGCACAATGGCCCATTCTTTGGTACCATATTTCCAAAATACTCTGTCATTTTGGATGACACGTACATATACGACCTATTAAAGGCTTATATTCATCCATTAGGATTTAAAATGGACACAGGTTTCAAAATTATTCAGCTAACATATCTAGTCGTCATCTGATTTGGAAATGATTCTCTTCCTCCTCTTACAAACAAAGTCCATCAAAGTTCATGTTTTCTCAGCATGGTGGAGACCTATGTTGGGATATTATTAAACCTACTCATAAATTAGGATAAAGTAATTAATCAATTTTGATTGATTTCCTACTCACTAGCTTAATTAGTTGGCATCCACTTGCACCTTAAAGTCAACACATGCCATCTATAGCTAAGGAATTATTTAATCCTGATTCTAGGTTGATATTGACCACTTTATTGACTCCCATAATTAGTAACTGTTCTTTCCTACATATTCTACCTTTTTCTGCTTTTATCTAGTTTTTTTGTGGATAAGGTAAAGTTAGTTAACTAGTAAATTGGTATATTTTGTTGAAAACCCATCCTCCATGATTTTATCTCCATTTTTCAAGATTAGCATGTTTATCCATCACTCTTGAAAACTCACTCATGCTTTTGCTAATTTGTGACTGATTTGGAAAGTGATTTAGCCACTTATGGGGGTTTATCATATTTGGTAATTTTTCCTTTCTGATCTTTATGAGTTGTATCCATACAAATCGATTTTACCTATGAGGGATGTACTATTTATGTACATTATTAGTCATCATTATTCAATGGAAGGATACACTCCAATATTCATCTCTTCATTCATGTGATTCAATCTCTTTTATTCTCTCTATTTTTCATGTGTATGCTTGTGAGAATGATCTTAGCAGTAAGATATATTTCTTGTGCTTCTTCTTAGCATCATTGCTCATAGCATTGGGCTATTATTTCTATAACTGAAAAATAAAAAATTTCCACCCCTATTACTTTTGATTGGACCGACATCTCCTATCCAAAGCAATGGGAGGTAAGATACATAGAATTAAGAAATTTTGACAAAAATCATAACTCATAACTCTATATTTATAAACCTTTTGTCTTTGAGAGATGTTCAAACTCTTTTCGTTTACCTAATGGATTTCCTTCACCTCAGTTTGCTCTGCATCTTGGAAAATCTTCATATGTAAATAATACTTCTGAACAATCATCCTTTTTTGAACCCTGTTCTTCTTCTTGACTTTCCTTCTCAGGAGTTCATAATAATGACTTGCATAAAGGTCAACATGCAAATTTCCCTGCATGCAGAAAAGAAGTGGAGTAAATTAAACTCAGAAAGAAAGGAGTAAGTTTATATATGATGTCTCTCCATAGAAGTGGTTGTGGTTTCACCTCCACTAATCCAAAAGGTGATACATCCTTCCATCCAGGAATAAATGTTCTTGAAATTCCTTTTAGACAATTTTCCCATGATGGGCTCTACAAAAGAGAATTCATTCCCCATAGATCATTTTCCCTGAATGAAATTGTCTTAGATGAAATAAAACTGCTAAATTATGGAAATTTTTAACAGCATCTAATTGGCCAAAATATTGATGAAATAGCCTTTGACTAAAACAAAAAGCTCAAATAGAAAAATAGCACATTTCTCTCTTATAATCTAAAGGGTATCATTTTCTTTCAGAACAATAAGAAATAAAAAAAATTCCATTGTCTTAACAAGTGAAAAACTAGAGAAAAGGTTAGATGTCCTAGGAAAAATGATGGCCATAACTCAAAATGTAAGCAATAATAGGAGTCTTGTAAGCCAAACTGCCTTATAGCTTGCATATAAAGGCCACCAAAGAAAACATGAAAGAAGATACTCATTTGGGATGATGAGTATTAAATAAAAAGAAGAAGATGAAATACCCGAATTCTTTTTTGGTCAAGAATTGGAAGACCAAGAATAAATTAATGAATTGAAATATATGGTCTCCCAATTTAAAAGAATGACAAATTATTTTCTAGATAAGTACGTATCAGCATTTAGAATCCCAAAGAGAGATGATGTTGGATATTCCAAAAAGACCAACCAAAGACACACTCCTCCCGAGATAACTGGTCCTTCTCCTACTTTTGATATAGAATTGTCAGAAATATTTGACCCTTCTTCTTCGTCTATACCTCATTATTTTGGTGTTGGAATAAATGGGATGAATAACTTAATATTGCAAATTCTTGATCAACCTGCATTAAATAACCAATTCCAATCTCGTGCTCAAATCAGAACTTCCATCTAGCTTTTGAAAAATTGGGTTTTGTTCAAAAGATAACAGGATAAGACAATAATTAGACAACAACTAGAACTTTAGCTGGTTGCAGGATTTTTAGGATTAGCTTCAGAGTGGTGGGGTTGGATTTCACAAGAATCTAGAGAAGAAATTTTAAATGCAGCAGATGCAGATCAACAGATTCTTAGTGCCTTAGGAAAAGAATTTTATGGTCTTGATGAAAATGAGGATTATGAGCATATTGCATTTTTATTTATGTCTGCCAGAATCTGTGACTTAAACAAAAGTGAAGAATATTTATGTTATATGTAGAAATCGTTAATTACTTCTAGCAATGCCGATAAACCAGCATATCTAAAGCATTACTTAAGAATTTTTCATGGCCATGTTCTTGATTCAGTTGAACAACATATCAAAGATAAAAACATTCATTTGTCATGTCTTTCTCTTTCCCAGTTGCATGGATTCATAATGGAGACATGACAAGAACACTGTCTGGAGAAAAGAGTGGCCAAATATTTTAAGCAGCACTCTTCAATTTTTTCCCCTGGTTTTTGTAAGGATGTTGCAAAAATTTCATATTAGGGATGTGGTGCTCACAATAGAGGACACTTTGGGAGAGAATCATGTAGTTGCAAAAACATAGAGCAGCCCAAATACACTATTGCACCTAGATTTCATCTTTAGATCAATTTTTATAAAGATTTTACATCCTACTATTCATTGCAAAAGACTAAACTTGTCAAGGAGAGGGTATCTGACTGGATCAAGGGATTTGTTCAAGGCTTTAAAATTCACAACTAGTCTGGGTTTTCATCTTTTTATCTCAGAGTGTTGGTTGACAACAAAATCTCGGCATCACCAAGGGCTCTTAGAAGGTTCTATCAGGCCTTTATCCAATAATTCTTTAATCTCATTTGCACAAAATTCTCTCTCTAAAGGAGGCATAAGGGATGTAGAGGCTTTCTAGGATTTTGGTTTTTCTAGAGGGTTGAAGGGTAAAGAGACGAAGTATTTTTCTTTGGTCTAAAAGGAATTAGTTGACTTTGAGGTGCAATCATTTTCTAATTTTGAGGATATTTCAGAGAGGGAAGAATTTTTATGCATTTCTGCAATGCATCTTTCCATTTTAAACAATCCTACAAGACTCGAAGAGGGGTTAGAATAAGGTACAATATTTATGCATTTAAATGAGGCATAATAATATGAAGGAGTGGAAATTCTTCTGTCATTTATTGTACAAGTAAAAATTATGTTTGGCTCATCAACTGTAATGGGGATAACTTTATGAAAAAAGGGTGATCCTCTTATGCACCCTTCTTTAATGTCATCTAATCTATTGATATGCATAAATTATTTTTGTTCAGGTACACAGGGTACTCCCAAAATACAAAACACATAGAGAAGCCACTCACACAAGCAAATCACAAATCTACACACTGATGTTTTCACGTGGTTTAAACCATCGAAAGAGAAACACTCCATGACCCCAGCCAAATAACTACTTGAGGCAGTTTATTATGCAAAAGAAATAAAGTTACAAATGAGTTTCTCATAATCGGCCAACTAGCCAATGACCCTCGATGCTCTTTAAATATATATCATGGACCAATCGGGTGTTAATCCATAGATCAAAGGTAGTTATGATATAAGATAAGTTGAACCATTGGATCACTCTATGTCTAGAACATATCGTGATTATTGGAACAAATATTTACAAATGCATACTAATGGATGTTAAAGAAACACACTTTTCCTAACAGATATATTATAACAAGTTGATCTTAACTAACTCCTAAGTTTTTAATTATCCTAACATACCCCCTTAAGAAAAACTTGGGATAGGACTGAAGGATTTACAAAAGTGACACTATTAGGAGAAGGAAGTAGGAATTAGATCCTATGCCCCCTTAATGATAAGTTCCTGAAATCCTAACATATATCGAAGTTTAGAAAAATTTGCTTATGTAAGAGACTTGGTGAAGATGTCTGTAACTTGATAATCTGTAGGGAAAATGAGCACTTCAAAAATGCGATCATGAAATTTTTTTCCAATGAAGTGCATATGTATCTCAATGTGTTTGTTGTGTTGATGTTGAACTGGATCTTTGGCGAGCTTGATGGCGCTTTAATTGTCGCACCAAAATGGAGTAGGTTGCTGTTGCTCAAATCCAAACTATGAAATGATCGGTCGAAGCCATAAATCTTCCTAACTAGCATTAACTGCATGTTTGGGTGCACAGGGTACTCCCAAAGACTGAACAACTAGAGAAGCCACTCACATAAACAGATCACCAATCGACACACTAATGTTTTCACGTGGCTTAAACCCTTGAAAAGGAAACACTCCACGACTCTAGGCAAATAGCTCTTTGGGGCAGTTTATTATGCAAAAGAAAGAAAGTTTCAAATGAGCTTCTCATAATCAATCAACTAGCATGCTCTTTAAATAGATATCATGAACCAATCGGGTGCTAAGCCACAGATAAAAGGTAGTTATGATCTAAGATAAGTTGAACCTTCAGATCACTCTGTGTCTAGAACATATCGTGACTATTAGATTAGATATTTACAAATGCATACTAATGCATAGTAAAGAAACACACTTTTCCTAACATATATATTATAACAAGTTCATATTAACTAACTATTAAGTGTCTAAATATCCTAACACTTTTGTTCCACCAATGCTTATTAGAAAGTCTGAAACTCTACCTTTCAGCTGTACAAGAGAATGGCCACACCATGTTCTTTTGTTTTTTTCTCGTAAAAATATGGTATAGCATTTCCTTTTTCAAAATTCATCTAGAAACCTGAATCTACCATACAATCAAGCTCGCAAGATTTACACTCTGATGGACAAAACTTTACTTTTATGAAGTATTTAGGACCATTGAATAGTCCAAGAGAGCCTAGGTATGGTTCTTCATCTTGGCAGTTTTCTGCTTCTAAATCACTAGTGTGTAGGGAATGTTTTGTCTTGTCAAAATATTTTGGTGACTACAATCCTTCAGTATAGGCTCTGCACATTTCTTCACCAAAGGATTGGTCTCTTTCTCTGATTTTGATTTTAAGCATTATTTTGAGTTCTTCTATTTCTTTTATTATTTATAACATTAATATTATATATTTTTATAATATCTTTTATCATCATAATATATCTTAAATTTTATTATTTATTGCAATATTGAAATTTATACCATCATAGATCCATCTTAAAAAGGATATACCAAGCCTCAAAAGGAATCAAATCTCTTTGCAAACCTCTTTTTTAAGAGTGGAAATGTGAATAGAATGTTTGACTTACTGTAATAAACGCAATATCCATGGTACTATTTGAAGAAAATGGGGTATAAATTTTTCCTTTTAAAACAACAATAATATGTATTGTTCACATTATAGAGATTAGAACCAATACCCATGTATTTCTCTACATGAAACATACATACCTAGTCACTCAACACTATCACTTTAAATTGGGAAAATATATTTTAATATTCTCTAGTTAAATCATTCTTAGAATATACCATCCTGTATCGCAATCCTAGTTACTATCATCATCAATATATAAAAAGGGAAATTTGGTTGCATATTCAATTCTTTGAAGGTATCATCCAAATGATCAGATATCATGAACCTCATGGGAATCAATATATCTCCAAGTGTTACCACAAGATAATGTGCAAACTAAACTCTTCTATGTATCTATAGTAAGGTAAAATCAACTCACATTTTATTTGTGTGCAATATTCTAGCATTGATATTAAAGGATAAGAATATTGAATACTTCTTGGACCTTTTGTCATTCAATTATTCATAAAATCAAATGTCTTAGCATGAACAAGAACTATTTTTATGTTCCACACATTATAGTCAAAGGATTTACCTTTCATGAAATATGTATTCTATTAAAGAAATAACATGAATTACATAAAACAATATGTGGAAATTAAATACATAAGATACATATTGAGAGACAACAATATACATGGTTCTCCCAAAAATGGCTACATCCACAAAGAATTTTTTACACTCTTTATTAGTTATTTCCGCAAAAAGGAATACAATATACAACACTTTTGTTTTGATTTTTATCCTTCACTATGTCATCAAATATCTCATACAAATGAAGAGGTATTTTCACAATTTTAAGTATCTATGAGGGATTTGAATTCATGACCTTTCATTTACACCTTCTCATATCAATTACCCATTACAAATTTCCCTAACCCTCATTGGCTTCTACCAAGGCACCAATGTTGTCCAGGACAATGAACCCTTGTAACCTAGGCTATCTAGGGTTACCAAATTACTAAGACACTTGCAGACAATAAACTTATCTAGAAAATGAAATAGGAATAGGAAGAAGGATTGACTTACCTGGTTTATGATGGTTGATCCAAGCTTGGTCTTCTCCTCTTTCAGTCTCCTTCAAACCTTCCAGGGCTCTCCCAATTCACATGTAAAAGACAAATTCTTCCACCAATATCTCATAAATATAGTACTGGTTAGTGAAATGCATATTCATAATAACATAATTGAAATCATTCTTAATCCTTCATACATGAGAAAGCAACAATATAAATATTGGAATAAGAAATTTATTTATTCATAAATAGAGAATGGTGAGATTACAACCCAGCTTTTGAAACAAGGACTCCTCTGCAAACTGAGGACAGTGAGTTCTGCTGCTCCAATAGGTCTTAAGGAATACAACTAGCATAACTTTTCTCTTCTAAGAATTATTGATTATCCCCATACCATTCCCTCTATTTATACATGGGGAAATATAGAGGTTTCAAAGGTTAGGATGGTTGAGACAGTTGAGATAGTTATTGATTAAGGCTCAACTGATCTCGACTAATCATGATTTATTATTTTTAACATTGGATTAAGGTACACATGAGTATGTATATATAAAAGGCACGTGTGACATGCTCCTTGCTCAAAGGAAACTCGTGTGTTTAATGTACACACGGGTTGCAATGCAAATAGTCACATATGACACACGGGTTGCAATGCAAATAGTCGCATGTGAAACCCTAATCTCCAAATAAAAATGTATGAAGTTGGTCAGGAGATTATGTATTATCAATCATGAACATCTATATTTTATGGCTTACTTCAATCCTAATTTTCCTTTTGTGTCCCAACATATTGGATGTCAGTACTCAGACATAGAAGTTCCATTTTGGTTGATAACAAATTCCCCATAATGTGTGAGGTCAGAGGGAAGCGATGGCCGAAATACATTACAAACTTTTAATCTTGGAGAACTCAAGTGTCAAAGGCAGTAGAGGAAGTACCCGAAACAAATACATATCAATTTCATATACAGAATCATATCTAAGGATTCCATGTTCAATATAATGGAACACTATCTCCTTTACAATATTTGATTACATCATATGATACGGGTACAAGACCACGTATATTACAAAGGTGGATCGAAGCCACAATATACAATTATGAGTCTTCAAAATTTGGAAGCTCTGTAAACTGATCATAACATAATATTCAGCAGCTTAGGTTATAAATGTGAACCCAAGGTCTTCATCGAAGTCCAAAGGAACCAGTACAATCTCTGCCATGTGAATAGGTGTGTTGAGGTCAAACATGGGAGAGACTCAATAAAATGGTAGATAATAAGTGAAACTGACAACTGAAGAAAAGGATTTCACCAATAATGACAGTGAATCCTAAGGTACCATCATCAGAGCTCTAAGTCTTCATCTTCAGGAAGTACTGATGAGAAAGGCAATGGATCCTCCAATGGGTCACAAGAGTGACTAGGAACTAGATGTGGGAAGGTAGACACAAGTACTTCTTAGATAAGATAATGATGGAATCAGGATAATAGTCAGATAAAGGGATAAATACTTGAATAGTGAGAACAACACAAAGATGACCCAAGGAATCTTTTAACTTGTAGATAGAACAACTAGACTTATCTGTTATGTAGGTGACTTGATCAGATTCCCCATGTATAAAGGAAAAGTGGAGGAGTAAAGACTCAAAGTGATAGAAAAGATGAAAGTGTAAACTAAAACATGAGTATCGAAAAGTTCAAAGAGTGCTATGTTCAAGGAGGACATGCTACCACTGTTTATAACCCAAAGAGAGTACTTGTTCCTTATCTTTCCTGTTAAATTTTAATGAGTCCATAAAAGTAAACTCATGTCTCTCTTCATTTTTGACAATCTTGAAGAGGGGAGAGAATAATGCTTGATAAAGTAACTGATTCATGGATTTTACAAGCCCCGAACTAGTACATGCTCATTGGTGTTTTCATATTTAGAGAGTCTGAAAACTCTGAAGAAGACTCGAGGGGGGTGCTTTTTCCTCCAATTTAGTCTCCTGAGGCTGAAAAATTATAAAACAAACCACAGAAGAACTCTCTTAGATTCTGAAGAAGTAATGTGCACCTTTTTTGTACTTAGTCAGGAAGGTCCGAAAAAAGTTTAAATTACCACCTACCCAACGCCCCTTAAAAAGCAACATATAGCGTGAGTTTTATGAGTGTGAAGGAAGTGAAGATCACTCAGAAATATCCATTTGGTTACGAGAAATGGGGCTTACAACAGTAAAATCGATGCTTTGTTCTTTAGGGTTTAATGAGCATAACAAAGACATAAAGTACACTTGGAATATTTTTCATGTTTAGGTCCAGAGCATGTAAAAGAGAAAACTAATCTCATACTGAGCACTCCTTTTCTATAATTTTAGTCCCTTAGGTCCGGAAAAGCGATAAACCTATGCTTGAGAATACTCTTCTCAATTCCGAAGAAAAGAGAGTGTTCCTTTTTCATATTATTCCACATGGTTTGAAAAAGCGATAACCTATCACCAATGTGGATTCCTATTCACATATTCTTAACGAGCCTGAATGGACAAGTTTAATTGGAAGTCAATTCTATTTTGAGGAGTTAGACCTGGGCCTAAAGAAACTCCATAAGGACGGGGAGCCTTATAAAAAGGGATAGCTTATAAAAAGAGACCAAAAAGAGGCTCAATTTGGCATAAAAAAATAGCTAAGAAGGCTCCCCTAAACCTATGACAAATGCGGCATGAGTACCAAAAGATGACAAAGTATTCTAAACTAGGGTACACACGGAAGGGAGGATCTATCCACAGAAGAACAATGATGTAGACAAGGTAAAAAAGGTTAAACACCATAGTCTGTGGTCAAAGAAATCATCCTAGGGTTAAAAGCAGATAAGGTATAGATGCATAATGACATATGAAAAACCCAAATCCTACCCTATATGAGCGAATAACAACTTTTAAAAGACTTCGAACCTGTTGCATTGGGAAAAAAGGACATGGTATTAGTTCAATTATAAAAATAATTTTCAAACTATAGGTCAAAAACCCAAAAATTGAAAATTTTCCTATATATAGTTCAAAAATAGAATTAAAACATACCATTTCATGTTTTTACCCAATTTAGCAATATTTTACCTTTGACTTGGATTTCTCAACACGGACAAACCGATTGATGATTTCAAATTGTGCAAGTTTCAGATCAGCTAGCTTTCTCCTTTCTTGCATTCCAACCGTTTCAATTTTCATTTTCATGCAAATTTTTCATGTTTTGGGCCTGCCCTAGGGAGGTTGTGTAGTACACGTGGGTGGGAAACTTATACAGTCACGTACACATGTTGTACATGCGACCTTCCTGAAGGAAACTAGCATGTGACACATGACCTACCTAAAATACATTCACGTGTACTACATAACATATGAATTTTTAAAAATGGCCAAAAGTAAAAGAATTTAATAGATTCTAATGTTTAATAATGGTCATATGGGAAGGTTCAACCATTGTTTTGGAATGGATGGAGTGAGAACATGAGGATATGTACCGCGATGACCTCCATGATTCCCACATTGTGCATGCATTACGAAAATGCAGGTTACTAAAGTTATTTTGCACATCTCCAATGCGGGCCAATGTCCACTTTCTTGAACATTTGATTAGCTATTGGGATCATGACCTCAGAAATTTTGATCTTTAAGGTGAGATCTTGGATATATATTTAGAATACATATATTGCATGACAAGGTTCTCTCCCAGGGGTATTCCTGTGAACCTAGAAGGTACTGGTAGGGGCGGTGACCCCATGAGTGCCCAATATTATGTGGACACCTACTGCACACCTGGGAGTCAAAAAAATGGATCATGGATCCAAATTATTCATATTTCCAAATTCCACTAGTGGAAAATGAGAGATTTGTGACCAAAAAAACGACCAAAATCCACATATCAATGACCACTTTTGGTTTGGCGATCATTGGTGGCTAATTTACGGTCTTTTATTACGCGATCGAAATTGGTCATTTATAGATTGATAGTTGGTCATTAATTTGGTCATATATTTGGTCATTAATTTGGGCATATATTTGAATAAATGATGAAATATATGATCACATTTATGACCAAATTAATGACCACATGACAAACTAGAATATGACCAAATTTGGTCGCGTAATAAAAGACCGTAAATTAGCCACCAAAGCTGGTTTTTGGTCATTGATATGCAAATTTTAGTCCTTTTTTTGGTCATTTATATCTCATTGTTTGGTCATGTATCTCTCAATTTTTATTTATTTTATATGCGAATTTGGGTCACTAATCTCATTTATTGGTCTCTAATTTAGTCATTTTTAGTCATTTTATGTGTGGTTATTATATTTTAGTAGTTTTAATGGTGTCCATTATTAATTAATATAAATTTTTAATATGATATTTTGTTTGAATTAAAAAAGAATCATACATTATTTATCATCATCTAATACACATGTGAATTATGCAATGTCACATTAATTAGTTAATTACAACACTTATAAATAATCTAAAGTACAACCATATAAGTTTTAAACCACACAAATTATATTATATGAAATGAAGTATTACAATAAATATGAGTTTTCTCAAAAACTATCTCCATATAACTTTACATGAAAATCATCTAGTAGATCGATGACTTTTCAAAATATTACAATGGCTAAACCATCCCACTTGTACTTGGCTACTAAGCCATACTTAGATCCCGCTACAGCTTTAAAACCATACTTAGCAGCTTGAAACCCTCAACAATAGGATCTTCATACTCAATGGCCCACTTTTTGAGCTTTCTATCTGCGCATGTGCTTCTATCTCTGCACTGCACGTGCTTATGAGCTTTCCGAGCTTTATCTCTACTCACATGCATCTGTATCCGCACTGTAGCATCCTCCCTCCTCATGTTGTTATAAATCTTGCAAGTAAGGTTACCTACAAACAACACATGTTAAGCAATAAATTTTGTTGCTGGTTAAAAAGAGAAAACAAATAACTGAAAAATATACATAGTAATTTCACAAGATATAACATGGAAAAAAAAACAATTCCAACAAACAACAGGTGTACTCAAACTACATAAACATTTAGAACCAGCAGACCTAAAAATACATGAACATGAAATACCTCTCCATAAGGCCTGAAGATCAATGGTAGCATTACGCAAAGAAAGAAATTATTTCCGAGCAATATATGAACGAATTTTGCAATAAATAATTTTTGTCGAATTTCCCAATATCGTACTTCTTATAACATCTAATTTAGTGATTTGACCCACTCTGAGGAAAACCTTGCACTAGTACAAAAGCGCGGATTTTTCCACGGAGGTTTTTCATGTTTCTTACTTTTTGGTGTAAAATCCGATGTAACAGGAACGAGGCGTCGTTGTATCCACGCCTAGCCATCGCTGTATCCACGCCGGAACTCTTAGACGTTGCTGTATCCATGCCTAGCCGTCGCTGTATCCACGTCGGGACTCTTGGACGTCGCTGTATCCACGCCTGACCGTCTCTATAGCGACGGCACCGTCTTTTGTTGACTTTTTACAACAGTCAAGTTGGCCTAGGGCGCAAAAGTCAATGTTTGCTGTCGCTATAGCGACGTCTAAGAGTTCTATAAAAACGAAGACCTTAACAAGATTTTCTTCACACTTGCCATTGTTGCAGCACTGTTTTCGGGTGATTGTTGGAGCTGTTTATTATTTTTGTCTCCTGCTAGTGAACAATCCATTTCTAGATCTACATAGTTCGGATTTTAAACATGCAAGGTTAGTTTGTGTTTTCAAATGATGCATACTTTTACTACTTCATGCTAATGTTATTTCCTAGATGAAGTTAGTGTATTTTTGTTTCTATGTCCCCAAAGAATAATATTTCTACCTTAAGGAATCTTTTATTGTCTCACTTAATGAAAGGCTTTTAGAAATAGCGAAACATCCTATGATCTTTCTAAGATAACTCCCATAGGTTTAAGGTGAACTTGGAGAAAGAAAAAAATACATGGTTTCAACACCTCGGAGATATAGAAAAATAATGGCATTCTTGGTATAATATGGGTTAACAACTGGAGTTGATCTCATCATATGCATATTTCAGCTGCTCTTTTTGAAACTACACTTTAGTTCAACACCATTCGTAGAGTCTCTTATGAGTAAATGTTATGCAACCCTTACTTCTTCCTTTGAGAAGCATTGTTTCCAACATTAGTTTTAGGGCAGCAAGGACTTCTCTCTTCCCAAACCTATTACCAAACCTATTACAATCATGTTTTTTATAAAACTTGGTCATATTCCCTACATGTGCCTGATGTTGGGACCAAATTCTCCTTGTGTGGTACAATAATTATATGGTTTCCAAATCTAAACTAAATGTTTTAAATTTTTTGTTGGTTATACTTATACACATGTGTTCATTCCATCCAAATAATTAGTATTTCTTAAGTTGTTTTATGGCCCTCTTCATAGTCAATTTGGTTATTTGAATATTGTTCAATACATACTTAGAATTTGCATGTATATTATGTGCATCAATTATTATGGTTCCATAAACTTTGATAGGAAGATCTTGTTATATACCAATGGCCATCCTCACACTCATGGAAACATTGTAGGGTTGATAAACAATCATAGGTTCTAATTGTTTTGAATCTTTGATCCTGTGTCATAAGATTCCCTTTCAGTTTTATAAGGTGGCATTCAACCATGCTGGTCCTTCCTCTATAAAGAACACTCCATAAATTTTTATTCTTGCATTACAAACTGTCCTTCCGCATTCAGGTACTTGTGGCCTATTTTCTATTATTGTGTAGTTTCTGTTGTTGCTTCCATCTTCTTGCTCCAAGTTAGTATTGATTTGTTGTATATGTTGATATGTTGTAGAACTAGGAATAGATATCACCCGACTTATTATTTTTTCTCTTATCTTGTGATGACACCTATTGCATCCATCAAATAGATAAACACTTTTCTCTGTGTGTATGATCATACACGCACACATATGGAGAGAGTACAATAGAATACATTTTATTAAAACATCCATGAGGCCAGCTGGGATATGAGATGGAATGACTTACATCTCTAATGTAACAGTCCCTCGACAAATGAACAGAAGAATTGCATGTAGGAGACAATATCCAATATTTGGTTACTAGTGAACTGATTTTACATGGGCAAATTAGTGTTGGACTGGGTTTCGAGCTTTGTTGGGCTTATAAGCAGAGGGCTCTTTATGAAAAGGATCATTCTTGGAAGAGACTGTCACATATGCAACTGTTATGCAAAATCAGTGTCGGATTGTGTTTCAAGGTTTGCTGAACATATAAGCAAAGGGCTCTTCATGAAAATGATCATTCTTGGAACAGACTGTCATGTATTCAATTCTTTACAATATTTAGAGTAACCAGCTTTGCAAACTACGCACTTCCTGGATGCATTTTCACAATTCTGACATCTCTCTCTTGAGTTAATTGGATATGGCATTATGATATCACTGTTAATCAAATTGGTTCAGGATACACATGTTTAGTTGGAGTCTTCTCCTTTGACTGTGCTGGAATTTTAGGATGCCATGGAAGTCCCGGAATAATGATTTCTCATCTTGTTAGTGACCAGCATGGCGTTCTGTCAGTTATTATTATTTGTATGGAAGGATGAGGCTCAACGTCTATGGAAGGGTATGATAAGAGCATGCACATTGGCATGGTTTTTAATTCTTCCGGTCAGAGTGATCCAAGCAACTACAAATCAACAACCAAGTTATGACATTATAGCACAGTACATATTTGGTTACATGTTACCTGAGAAATCTATAGCGAATCTACTGTTTAAGATTTATAGCAGAATTTGTAGTATACATGCACTTTCTTTCCTTGCAGATCTCATCCTTGGTCACTATATAAAAATTCCTCTATGTTGTATGTATGCTGCTCCGTTTTTGCAGGCATAGTAAATCAGGGCGTTGCATGGAGGATGCTGGAATATAGAGAGAAACATTTTGTAATGTGGATGCTTTACCTTCCAACAGCCCTTTGACACATCCAAAGTACAGAGTAACATTTGATTGATCTGTCATTTGTGGTCTTGTTGGTCCAAAGTGCTGGTTTTGGGCAACATGAGCTGTAACAAAGTCTAGGATGGTTTTTCCTTGTGGGTCCTTTTCTCCCTTTATCAGTTTGGATTCTGAGTAAGCTGTTCCCCAGGTCAAAATAATGGATTTCACAGGTCAACGTCACTGTCATTTCATATGGCTTTGCTGTCACACCTCCTGTTACTCCTGCCAAGTATTTTCTTAGATCATTCATTTCTACACTTCAGGCAGTGACAAGTTTGTTCATTATCCATTATGGAATCATTAAATAAATGGCTGATTTATAGCAGGTGGTTGTACTAGAGTCTAGTCAAAGCATTGAAACTGGCATTGAAGGATTTGGGTGAAGCAAAAGATACAGGGCATAACACTTCTGATGACGTAGGTGAAGAAGAAATCCAGAATCTCCTGCAAAGTTGGGATTAGGAGCATAGTTTGTTCCTCACTCACAGTTTGAAGTCACCTTGAACCATGCCTAGAAGAAGTGTGCAAAACTGAATGCTGGAGAAAGATATAGTCTGGTCCAGGAATTGAGGAGTCATGTTCAATTGAAAAAGACATTAAATAATACAAATGTGAATATATCATATAATGATTCCAGTAATTGTGACGGTGAAGATTCAGATAGCAGGGAAAATGCATTTAGCAAGAAACAGACATTATTTAGCCAACTCATTGCAAGTCAAATAAAAATGGTAAAAACGGAAGAGATGATGGCTGCGATATAATTATGTGCTATCTGTGTAGAGCCCTATATTCTGGTACAGTATTTGTGGGAGTGCTGTTATACTTCACACTTGGCACATAGAATAAAAACACAGGTGGTGGGGGTATGTGATAGGCATTGAATTGGTTTTTTTGCACCCATTCACCTCTACTGTTTGAATGATAAACAGGCCTGCTGTAGTTTGTGTCTGTTTTAATATGACACATGTGGAAGCTCATTGGTTAAGGGAGGTGTTGCCTTTGTTAGATAGTTGGTGTTATTTTATGATAAAGATGGGTAGGTAACTAAGCTTGTTGACTGTTCTACTACTATTCTTGTATTTTGTGAGGGTTGTAATGTGCGGGTGGGAAGCTTATGAATGGATTGCTTTCCCAAAGATAGAGTGTGGCATTTCTGCCAATTCTTGCCACTAATTTGGAGATGTTAAGCTATCATTTGCTTATAGAAGTGCACCCTGATGATGGATATGAGTTTTGTTGTCTTTTGACTCATGTATGTATTCTATATTTCCTAGAGGGTGAATGCCCCATATGGTGGGTCCTATTTTGGTGGTGCCCTAGTTTGGAACTTTGGCTAGTCTGCCTGTCGCAGGTATAGCATCCCCATCGCTATTCCTGGGGTTTGCATTTTTTTTTTAAACTTATACAAAGCGTGGATACAGCGATGGCCAGGCGTGGATATAGCGACGGCAAGGCATGGATATAGTGACGGCAAGGCGTGGATACAGAGACGGAAAGGCGTGGCTATAGCGACGTCTTATTCCTAGGTTTGCATTTTTTTTTAAAAACCTTATACAGAGCGTGGATACAGCAACGGCTAGGCGTGGATACAGAGATGGCCAGGCGTGGATACAGAGATGACCAGGCGTGGATATAGCGACGGCTTAGACATCTAACGAAATATAGAACATTGTCACTCTTGCAACGCAAATTAGGGGTCGTCTCTATTGAGACGAAATTGTTTCCATGGAAAAAAAAACACTTAGACGTGGCAATATCCACGCTTTTCTGTGGATATTGCCACGTTTTGCCGTGGCAAAATTGATTACTTGTACTAGTGTTGGTTTTCCCTATCTGAATATTAAGGCAATTTTAGGTTGTTTTTATTAGAATTTTAACTAAATAAAACAACCTTAGAACTTCCATCTTCTTGGGGAAGCATATAAATCATAATATCAGGCTCATTACATCTTTGGATGTTGAGAACACTATTTGTCAATGCACGCTCATAATAATTTGCATAGGCCATTACTATGGTCCAATGAAATAAGTGACAAGCAACCTGCACTTGGAAAATAACAAAGGAATTAGCTAATCAATAAATATGTAAATATATACACAAATACATACAAATGTATATGTCAGTAATGTGTTCAAATATAGGTGACAATGCTTGTATTTAAGGCTAAATGCATTAACTTCAATATCTAGATATAGTTATCAGATTTATGGTTGAATGCATATCAATATGACAAAGCTTTCAAATTATTTTAGTATGCTCCAAGCAATCAAAAAAATATGTTTCTTCTATTTCCTTTCAAATGATAGTGACAACAACATATACATAAATAAACAAGTTAGAATCTTGATTTGAATTCAATGTACCAATCTGAATCACTGTGATAATGATTAGAAATTTTTTTAAGGTATATGACCGTCAGAAAGCATATTGTGTAGTTATACCAATGTATGCCTTATATATATCAGACCTGAAGATATGATTGAGACTAGCATTTAGAACATGACATGCTTTGTGTCAATGATAATGATGTATTTCTCATATAAAGGGCTGTCAAACAAGAAAACTTTCAACAGTAGGAAATTGTGAATGTAGCTATCATAAATGTCATCTTCAACAATCCTAAAGAGCTCAGAAAAGATTATCCCAAAAAAATGTCAATAGTCTATAACAAAATCTAGGCTTCTTTAGTAAGACATGTGTGTTTTCTATTAAAATAAATAAAGAGGACTTATGTAATTTCCAGCCATGACATACGTATTTCAATGACTGTCCATAGGATGCTATTTCCAATCAAAAGGAGGTGAAATTTAATTTCCCAGCAGAAGGTATTTCACAGCCAAGGGAATAGCCAGAATGATTGTCCCAAACAAGGTGATTTCCAGCCCTCAATTAGTAGACAACTAGGAATGTCAAACTATAATAATTTCCATCCAAATAATGACTGTCCAAAATGACAAATTCCAGGTCCTACAGTGACTATGCCTTGATGCTATCTTATACTTTCAATAGGTAAGTATGTTTGTAATTTCAGAGGGCCTGGGAGTTCAAATCTATGTATCCATTGTTAAAATATTCAATATTCTATGGTTTTAGATTGGCATACTTAGATCTACTATTTTGATTGAAGCTTTCAAGTTTTCATCTACCTAGTATTTAAGTTATTCTTTCTAAATACATAATATGCTTACCATGGTTCAAATATTGACACTCTTGTGATGTTAAAATATTAAATTTTATTTCCATCCAAGAAAAAATCGCAAATAAATCTATTATTCTTTGGAGTGTGTGACTCTCCTCAAATTTCTTTTTTTTGTCTTTTTTGATCCATTGTTTACACCAATCCCAAATAGATCCTCCTTTGGGTGCATTAACATGTTCACAAGCTAGACATGTTTTACCTAATTCCCAAACTATCTCATTAAGTGACAACAACAAAGTAAATGTTAAGTTGTTTCTTTTTCTTCTATGCATGGGAAAAACAAAAGGGGCCTTAATATCCTCTTTTTAGAAGTTGAATCGTATTTTATTGCCATCTAGGAAAAAGTCCCAACTTTTGGCCACATTAGAGTAGACCAGCAATGAGACCAACTCCCAGAACATTCTTCTTATTTCTGGCAGAGGAGATTTTAACCTTCTAGCCCTATACAACACTGTATATATCCTCTTTAGAGTATCCTCACCTAATATTTATTGGTCCTTCTCCTTGAGGTAGGCCTCTTTGTGACATTATGCGATAAGGTTAAAGATGAGATTAGAAAAAAAATAGTACTGGACACTCTAGACATGTGGGTTATCTCAAGTGGTTAAGTGTTGTGAAAATCAACCATAAAGTCTTGAGGTCAAATCCTCAAGTGGCTATGCATATAAAGGGCCTCACTTGATGTCCCTTCTAGGTTAGGTTTCTAAATCACTGCAACTGAACGGCTTACCTTGGGTACCATCATCAAAATGAGGGGAAATTCCTGAGGGTTTCCCGTGTTGGGTTCCATTGAAAAAAAAATAGTATTGGACACTCCCAAATGTGAAAAATATTGTTTGACAAGTGGTTCAAAAGAGTCACAAATTCCTTTGATAATATCATAATGAATAGGTGATGCAACCGCAGTTGAAATCCTATAGGAGATATCATATAAATAGATGAAATCTATATACTTTGACCTTTTAAATTTGTCATTTCACCTTAAAATAACAATTAACTTACAAACTTTACATTAATCAATAATAATATAGAGAAACCATATCTCACAATGAACAGTCTTTCAAATTCAAAGTCAATTATATCAACCAAACTACAACATCAAAAGCAATAACCAACAATATAATTATAAAAATCAAATTTTATTTGAAAGGATAAAAATACAAAAGTCTTCTTTACCCCATTTATCTTTCTATAAATATAAAATAAACATGTCTCTTACTTAAAATCCCTTTCTCTTTTGAAATTTGACGAAAGTTAGAAATTTCCACAATACTAACCTCATATAGAATGGAAACATCCTGTTTATCAAAACCAGTAGAGGTCTTTCCAAACAGCTTATCCAGGATACACTCTGGTGTTTCTTTGTTGTCATTTCTTGTTGCCTCATCTTCTCTGGCTCTCTTGGAATCTAGACTGCAACCATCATGCTCACTTTTTGGTAGGTTGATAGTTCTATCAGCTTTCAATAAATTAGGTGCTATATCCAATATTCCAGTGGCTTGATAACAATCAACATTTCCAGACTCCTACAGTTGACCCTTGTCATCTTTAGCAGATGCCAATATACCGTAAGTATCCTGACCCGATGCCCAAGGTTCATGCTTATTGGTTCCACTGGTTGATTTGATTAGTTTCCCCTCTTTCATTTGGTTTCCTTTACCATCCAAAGGGGTATTTGTTTTGGTAGCATCAGTGGAAATTTTGGTTGTTTCAGTATTAACAACCTGGAAAAAATTATACAATGTTAAATCATTTAACAAATATTATACAAGGTTAATATTGAGAATCATTCAAGCAATGTAGTATCTGCATAAACAAATAATAGTGCAAAACAACAAAAAATTGTCCTCTAAGATAAAATAAGATAATTATTAATATCCAACAAATGACCACTCATTAATGAAATGAGCAATAAGAAACAATCTACCAATTTTAGAATGTTTTCAAAATAATATTTTGAAGAGGGGAAATCAAGTAGAACTGTGTTAGAAAACAGGACCGCAGAGCAATAACAATTATATAGTTAAATCAATAAACAAGATGCAAAAACACCTTAAACAGTACAGAGAGACATAGATATAACGTGGTTCACCCAAACAATGGGCTACATCCACAAACAAATTTGACAGTCCTTTTATTTCAGTCCAAAAAGATGAAGGGATACGCCCTGTAGCAAAACCGCTGCACTTCCTCTTCACGCTCTCACAGTCTCTCTTCCAGCACAATACAATGCCCACATCCAGTACCATATAGTACATATATCCAGTACCATCCAGTACACATATCTAGTACAATCACAATGGAGCCTCCTCAAGCCTTATAAAGGCTTAATCACATGCAATACCATGGGACAATACCATGGGCTACAACAAACCATGTGCCCAAACTATGTGCTAGACCTAACCACCTTTGACTCAATCCCGAGTCAAGGTTAACACATGCAATACCATGGGACAATACCACGGGCTACAACAAACCATGTGCCCAAACCATGTGCTAGACCTAACCACCTTTGACTCGATCTCAAGTCAAGGTTAACCCTAACAAATCCCCCCTTTAAACTTGACTTGGAGTAATCACCAACTCCCCTCAAGTATTTACCGAGGAATCTTACATACACCCCCCTATCACCTAGTTCTATCTCCCGACTTTACCAGTGAGTTACTAGGGGTATGCATGCCTTACCAGGTCTTACAGCCATATGCCCATTTACATGCAAACCGCTCCATTACATTTTTTTTATGTGCCTTCATGGAGACTAATCACAGCAACTCTACCGCTACTGCATTCGCTGGACCTTAGACTTGGAAAATTTCTTCTTTTCACCTTCATGCTTTAAGGCCAACAGAAACTGAGCAGGAACTCAATTGCTCTCTGGTTACTCCCTTTGTCAACATGTCTGCAGGATTCTGGCTAGTGTGAATCTTTTCCAGTTTTAATAATTCTTCATCTAGAATAGATCTTATGAAGTGGTATTTGAGTTCTATATGTTTAGCCCTTGAATGAAAGACTGAGTTCTTTGCAAGATGAATGGCACTCTGGCTGTCACTGTACAGCCTACTATTCTCCTGTTTCTTACCCAATTCTTCCATGAACCTCTGCACCCAAATCATATCCTTACTAGCCTCTGTAGCAGCAACATCCTCTGCTTCCATTGTTGAAAGTGCAACAACCTGTTGTAGTTTTGAAATCCAACTTCCTGTTGTTCCACCTACAGTGAACACATACCCTGTGGTGCTCCTCCTGCTGTCTTTATCACCAGCCATATCTGCATCAACATATCCCTGTAGAACAGTGTCTGAACCTCCAAAACATAATGCATGAGAAGTGGTACCTCTCAAATACCTGAGAATCCACTGTACTGCTTTCCAATGCTCTTTACCTGGAAAATTAATATACCTGCTCACAACTCCCACTACATGTGCAATATCTGGTCTTGTGCACACCATGGCATACATCAAGCTCTCAACTGTTGATGAATAGGGAATCTTGGACATGTAATCTATCTCTTCCTGTGTCTCTGGACACATATGCTTGCTTAGTTTGAAATGGCTTGCCAAAGGTGTGCTGACTAAACCTCTGCAACACCTTTTCTATGTACTCACCTTGAGACAATGTCAATTTGTGATTTTTCCTGTCTCTTGTTATTCTCATACCAAGGATTTGCTTTGCAGCACCCAAATCCTTCATCGCAAATGATTTAGCTAGTTTTCTTTTGAGCACATTTATATCCTGCATGTTAGACCCTGCAACAAGCATGTCATCCCATGGGTAGAGGTTATGAAGATTGATGTATAAATATTAGGAATTATTCAGAGCCAAGGATTGGAAAATAAATGATCATATTGTATAAGTTGTGACAGAGACTGTACTTTCATTCCATCATGTAATACAAGGAGAAGGTTTCTTCGTATTTTTTTGTTTTAACTTGTGTTAGTATCTGGCGTCTCTGTTCAAAGGCTGGGCCCGACTTCCTACAAAGATTGTCGAGTTAATTAGGCATTTCTATTTTCTGTCGTGTGGTGTGGATGTTATAGTAGATGCATTCTTTTATAATAGCTGCGACGGTAATGATTCATTGTGTGTTTCCTCAATTGATCAGTAATTACATTTTTTGTAAGTTGCAGCAGAGTGGTGTGACAGTCGATTGTGTAGGTTAATTTTCCTTATGCACTTCTGTGATAGCTATAAAATCCAAGCTCATCCCCAATTTCTTTCAATTATTGTCTTTCTTGAGTTTTTCTAATTCAGTCCATTTACAGTTATAATTGTTGAGTTCAATTTCTGCATTTCCGATTCCTAGATTAAGTTGGATTGAGATAGTTATAATTGAACTTTAGATGGCCTCGTAAATTAGGATTTAAATTTCTGCAAAAGTAAGTCTAGATGTTAATTTCCTGAATCTTTTATTTCTATATCAAGGTTGTAGAAAGTTAATCATAATTCTGCATTCTTAGGAAGGTAAATTAGATTAAGTTAATCATGGGAAGAGTTGGGCTAAACAGACAGGTAGGATAGTTTATTCAACAGCATCAGCTACTTAGTGTTTAAGCACAGACAATGTAAATTATCTTTGCAATAAAAATACTTTCCTGGGTTGACAATTTATATTGAACATTCTGTATGTTGGATTTAATTAACTTGCATATAGAGTGCCCAACATTTTGGCGTCGTTGCCAGGAAATATAATTATTAGACACCATAGTATTTGCATCCATTCATTTTTCTACAGTTTTTTTTTTAAGTTTGCATGTTTTGGGTTGCATGAATACGAAACAGGTACAACATGACATTCCTACAACCCCCAGAACTCCCCAGAATACTAACATTGCAGGTGGTCGAGGTCGTGGAAGAAAGCCAACCTTAGGAAGAAGAACATTCATTGAATTTTTGGTTGCTATAACCAATTCCTCTATCAAAGCTCACCATCAGGGATCCTCCATCAGAAGAAGCCCAATTATTCCCATGGTGGAAGCATCAGTTTCCATAGTGGAGAACACATGAGAAGCTGTGACACCCTCAGGTGTCCTTGCAGAGGAAGACAAAGTTAGTACTGCGAGATCAGCTAACCGAGACTTGGTTTATCACATTAAAGGGAAGGTGGTGACAAAAGAGGAGTGGGAACAGTTCCATAAAAAACTGAACGATCAGTGGAAGCACAGAGAGGAGAGAGCAGAAGAAAACATGAACAATAGATGCGATCCAGAAGATCATGAAGCAGTGATGGGGGGGAATCATCATAATGAGGGTGATCCCCTACCTAAGGGAACTATTGCCACACTCCAGTTCCCCATTCAATAGCCAGAGGGAATAGCCCCCATGAAAAATATATCAGCATCATTTTTACCTCGTTTTCATGGAAAAGCCATAGAGGATCCGGATGAATTCCTTTCTGAGTTTGACATACTCTGTTGCAACTATGATTACACTTCCAGTGAGAAGAAGTTGAAACTTTTCCCTACTAATTTGAAGGATAATGTACTACGTTGGTTCATGAGCCTAGGTGGTGGAACAATCTCCACCTGAGACCGAATGAAACAGGTGTTCCTAGAAAAATATCAAGAGTACTGCAACACCAAAGATAAAAAAGAAGAACTATTTAAAATGGTACAAAGGGACGAAGAGGGCTTGGAATATTTTGTTGAGAGGCTTTTGTACAACATGCAGAGAGCTGGACAGACTAATATGGGGTTATATGTGCTCAAGATAATCCTACTTCGTGGGATTAGGGAAGACTTCCTAGACATGTTGAGCCTACTGGGAAAGGGGGATATCTCAAAGGAATCCTCTGAAAATATTGTTGAATTGTGCAAGAGGTATTCTAGAGGATCTTCCAAGAACAACAAACAGGATAAATTAGAATGAGATGTCTTCAACAGAACACATAAGTCATCTAATGGAGGAGCTACCCGGGCAGAAATAGGAAACCTTCACAAGAATTTCAAGACAGAAATGATGAGCTCCATATCCTCAGAAACAGATGTACTGAGGGTAAAGTAGAAACAAGTAGTAGAGGATCTAACACTCGGTGTATTATGCCCTAAGTGCAGGAAGAAACATTCCCTAAAGGAGTGCCCACTTGAAAAAGTAGAAGTGTGTCAGCTCTGTGAGCTGAACCATGATACAAAGGAATGTCCTCACTACCTCAAGTGAAGGCAGTTCTACAGGCATCAACTCCAGATGTGGAACCAACCTACTTCATCGCCCAGAAAAATCCTTGGAAGCCTCGAAATCAATGTATGACTCCAGACTCGTCTCCATTTTCGAATAACATGAATCATTGGAATAATACGCATCACATGAATACACAATTCCCTTCATCTTATTCCAACCATCAATGGTATCCTTCTCAACCTCTAATGCAAAATTTTAACTCCTTGAATTCTTGGCCATAGACACCAAACCAACAAAATTCTTGGTCTCCTGGGTGGAGGAACTTCCATCTCAGAAACCATTTTCGCCATAACCAACCTCCTCAATAGTTTCCACATCAATAGTTTCCTCATCAAACATAATCTCCTCAACAATACCCTCAGCCATATCAGTAGTATCAGCAGTCGCAGTTGCAACTCCAGAAAAATGATGCACCCATTACACCTATACGACCGCAGCTGCCTGCTCAACCTAACCCCAACCCAAATAATAAATTAGTACACCAGTTTGAGACTGCCAACATGCCCACTTACTCCATTACTCCAATTCCCTGTAACGACATACGCTTACGATCATGAAGGGTAGTGGATCCTTTAGTAATTGAGGATGTTCCATCCTCTACATCTGAAGAAAGGATGAACCAGCAGTACTTATCCAATGTAGCGATCCCAATTATTGAGGATGCCAAAAGTCCTATTGAGACACCAGCTGAAACACAAGAAGAACCATCTATTGACACACATCCTACACAACTGATTAGGGAACTGCCATGTCTCGAAAGATTGACACTATAGAAGGTAGTGGAGCAACCTCAATTTAACCTCTTAGTAGAGTTGAAAAACCTCTATGTCCAAATTCCACTATTGCTGTCCCTTCATGATGTGCCTATCTATGTCAGAACTATTCAGGATATGTGTACAAGAAAACCAAAAAGAAAACCCAAGGATCCTCCCACTACCCATGTTATAGGAAATTATCTGAGCTGATAATGGGAAAAACCCTCCTGGCCAAATAGGATGATCCTAGGAACCCCACTATCATGGTGCAGATTGGGAATATGTAGATACCAAATGTAATAGTAGATTTAGGCATAGCTATTAACTCCATGACCATATAAACTATAAGAAAAATTGGGCTCACTAATCTCAGGCCAACCCCTACCGTTCTAGAACTTGCAGATAGGTCCACCATCAAACTCGAGGGATTCATGGATGACCTCGTCGTCTTAGTTGACTCTTGGGAATATCCAACTAACTTCTTCATTCTACAACCCAAGTCATAGCTAGGAGGACACCCACTGATCCCGGGAAGGCCCTAGTTAGCTATATCCTATGCTTGCATCAGCTGTCGGTCTGGGTCTATGACCATATCATATGGGACCAAAACAAAGAAAATTACCCTCTATCCTCCAGCTCGACCGAGTCTAGAAGGTGAAACTCCATTATGGATGGAGCTAGAGGAAGAGGAGGGCATTCAGCTGCTGTTAACGATAGGTAAGGCCTTGGCTTTAAAGGATGAAACAGAGGATGATGCCATCAATCATTTCATCAGTGAACCCACTTCTATCAACAAACAAATTTATCAGATCCTAAATAGCACTCTAGGTGAAGAAGAACAAGAAAATCTCATAGAGGAGACATTAGTCAGTGACACTCACATAGTGTTGATGTATTTGTAACTTCGAAATGTATTCACTTGTATATTTTATGTATTGTACCCCGATGTTTATTCCAGGAATTATATGTAATGTAATTGAGTCATGTCATGCCCCGATGTTCCTATCGGGAGATTCAATAATGTAAACAAGTCATGTAAAGTCATAGAGGGTAACCCTCCTTGTTGATCAAGGGTTAAAGTCCCCACAGTTGTGTGGCCCTAGGGTTATTAGACTTTCCTAGAGAATTCATCCCCAGTGAGTTATTGTCAAGTTGAGAATTAGTATAAATAGAGATTAAGCCTCTCTATTTAACACACATTCACTTACACTCAGTTGTAGTGCATAACTGAGAGAGAAGAAGTTGTTGGGACAAGAGAGAGAGAGACTACTGCTGTCAGGAGATCAACTTAATATTTTTGGGGTTTTGCATTTGGCACTGATTCTATCTTTGACGAAGTTGTGGGGTTTTCTCCTTTATGGTTTCCCCAAGGAAAATATTTGTGTCCATTGTCTCTTATGTTTTGATTGCTGTGCTTGTTATTCTCTCAGTTAAAGATATTAAGATAATGCTAGCTTTAAATGATAAAAATCTAACATGGTATTAGAGCTTACCTTAGAAGAAGACACTGTGTAGCTATAGAAACTAGGGATTCCTACTTTCTGGATCTCTCTCCACAAATTTTCAGCAAAAGAGGGTTGTCTTGACTCTCCTCTCCACGGTGCATCTTTCTGTCAAAGCAGAATCTGATTCTGAGCATTTTCAGTTTTTGACCCGACACTACTGCTGAAAATTAGGGATTGTCATAGAAGTGGAATTTTTGATTGAGCCCAGGCCTGGATTGATCTCCTCCTCAAAATCAAAGTTTAGAGATCAAGATCAAAAATTTTGTTGGACAGAACTTCGGGAAAGTCAAACCCTAATCTACTCCTGAACCAGCCCTGCAAAAATTCAGTTCCAGATCCAGTTCTGACATCTTGACCTGGTAAGATATAAATATTTTGCATTTCCATTTGAGGTTCTCTGTTAAGATTTCTCATCATACCAAGCTTGATGAAAAGCTTGAGGTATCTGATAAATTTCAAGCCTGGAAGTATAGGATCTCCCTGGTCATGGAAGAAAATGAGTTGGACTCTTACATCAATGAAGAGGTTCCAGTTCTAGAGGGAGATGAGGCTAAGGTCTTACATAAAAAGAAATTGGTCATGTCTAAGAGGATTATTGCTGATTCAATCAAGGATCACCTCATACTACACGTGTCCTCCCTAAAGACACCTAAAGCTATGTTTGATTCCCTGAACAAACTATTTGAAGGAAAAAACATAAATCAGAAGATGACTTTGAGAAACCAATTGAAGAATGTAAAGATCCAAAATGTGGAAACCATCCAGTCTTACTTTACAAGGGTCTCTCAGATCAAGGAACAACTGGAAGCGGTAGATGAAGAAGTAGAGAATGCAAAAATTGTGATGACCACCTTGAATGGTCTACCTAGATCATGGGACTCCTTCATTCAAGGGATTTGTGCAAGAAATAAGCTAGTCAAGTTTAGTAGGATGTGGGAATAATGCTCACAAGAAGAAGCTCGAATAATAGCCCGAGAAGAAAAGATGGGAAGTGAAGATCAAGATCTCACAGTACACTCCAAGAGTAGCAGAACAAACTATCGCAAAGGCAATTCTTCTCACCAGAAAAATAATATTAGAAGACCTAATAAAGATTTGTCTAGAATTAGATGCTATACATGTGACGAGAAAGGACACTGTGCTAGAGAATGTCCTAGAAACAAAAATGTCTCTCACAAGAAGAAGGGAAACAAGAGAAGACATCATGCTCATGCTGCAGAGGATGATGAACCTTCCACAAAGAGAATACGACAAGAAAGTGATGATTCTTCAAGTGATGAAGAATATGTTTTGATTTCCACTCTCACTGAAACTATCACACATGGAAGCAATGATTGGTTTATAGACAATGGTGCTTCCAAACATATGACAAGATTCAAAGAATCCTTTGTGAAACTATATGAACATGAGTCACCTCACAAGTTGAAACTTGGGGATGACTACCAGTATCCAATAAAAGGTAGTGGTGAATCCTCCTATAAGCTAGACTCTGGAAAGTCTATGAAGATGAAGGATGTATTGTTTGTACCAGGACTAAAGAAGAACCTCCTCTCCATATCTGCATTGGATGCAAAAGGGATGAGGGTCACATTTTTAGATGGCCAAGTTCTTATGTGGCCAAAAGGAAAGACCATTGATGATGCAGTAGTAATTGGGGAACAAGAAGGAGGTCTATACAAATTGAAGGGCCAACCAAAACAAGCTTTGGTTCATGACTCAATAGAACCAAATGAACTTTGGCATAGAAGGCTTGCACACGTGCACTGCAGAGCACTACCACTTGCAAGCAAAGTTGTTGAAGGTCTTCCAGAAATAAAGACAAAACATGACGGTTTCTGCAAAGGATGTGCGAAAGGAAAGAACACAAAGAATACATTTCCAAGTAGTGAGAGCAAGGAAAAATGAATCTTGGAAATAATCCACTCCGATGTATGTGGTCCGATGTCATCCAGTTCATTAAGTGGGTATGTATACTATGTTTATTTTATTGATGATTTTTCTAGGAAGACATGGATATACTTTATGAAGAACAAAGATGAAGTATTCAGCAAGTTCAAGGAATTCAAAGCCTTGATCAAGAACCACATAGAAAAGAAGATCAAGACCTTTCGATCAGATAATGGCGGAGAATTCACATCAAATGAATTCGAAGAGTTATGCAAAGATTCAGGGAATAAGAGGGAGTTATCCACTTCATATAACCCAAAACAAAATGGGGTTGTAGGAAGGAAGAATAGAATGATCATGGAAACTATAAGGGCCATGCTTCATGATCAAGACCTTCCCATGCATCTATGGGCAGAATCTACCAGAACAGCAGTGTATGTACAGAACCGTACTCCACACAAAGTACTCAAGAACAAGACACCTGAAGAAGTCTTTTTCGGTAAGAAAAATACTGGAATATTCGACTGTTCTGTATACATACACACTCCAAAATAAAAGAGGGCAACGTTAGATCCTTCTGGAAATAAGGGTATATTTGTGGGATACTCTGAAAGCTCAAAGGCTTACAGAATATACTTCCCAAGATTCAAAAAGATCAACATCAACAGAGATGCAACTTTTGAGGAAGATTTAGCTTACAACAAATTCAAAAAGAGACCTACTAAAGAACCTGAAGAAACAGAAGTACCCAGAACTCATGAAACAACCATGAACGAAGAAATTCAAGAAGAAGATCGAGAAATAAAATAACCCCAGGGAAACTGTAGATCCACCCCAAGAGAAGAATCCTCACAAGAGGAAACCTGCACGGGTACAAGAGGCTATCTAAGGTGCAGAAAGATATGGGGCTCTAGAAGAAACACACAGAGAAAGAAAGAGAACTAGATCTTGCTCCAGTTATGTATCCCTGCTATGTGACATTATTGACAAAGAACCTTCCAACTATGAAGAAGTAGCAGAAAAGAAAGAATGGAAGAATGCTATGATCAAGGAGTATCAATCAATCATGAAGAATGATGTCTGGGATGTTGTTCCTAGACCAAAAGGGAAGTATGTTGTGACTTCCAAATGGATCTACAAGATCAAGCATGCTGCAGATGGAAGGATAGAGAATTATAAAGCAATATTTGTGGCTCATGGCTTCTCCCAGAAAGAGGGAATAGATTATGAAGAAACATTTGCACCTGTAGCCAGATACACTTCCATCAGATCAGTACTTGCTCTGGCTGTAGTGATGAAATGGAAGATACACCATATGGATGTCAAGACTGCTTTCTTGAATGGTGTAGTGGAAGAGGAAGTGTATGTGGAACAACCACTTGGTTTTGAGACACATGATAGGGAAACTCATGTGGGTAAATTGAAGAAAGCCATGTACGGTTTGAAACAAAATTGAGAGCTTCCTATCTAGTTTGGGCTTTACCAAGAGTAAAGCAGATTCCAACCTTTACTAAAAGGTTGAAGAAGGGAACCTAGTGATACTCTTGCTGTATGTAGATGATCTGTTTGTAACAGGTATGGATGGGTTGATTGTTGGTACGAAGAGGAAGCTTGCTGCCAAGTTCGAGATGAAGGACTTGGGTATGATGCATTATTTTCTAGGCATGGAGGTGTGGTAGAATGTAGATGGAATTTCCCTCGGACAAGGGAAGTATGCAATAGAGATCCTGAAGAGATTCAGGATGATGGAATGCAAGGCCATGACCACACCTATGCATCAAACCTAAATCTATTGAGTGATGCTTCATCAAAAACTGTTGATGCTATGATATATCGTCAGATGATTGGGTCCTTGATGTACTTGACGAATACAAGACCATATATTTGCTTTGCTGTGAACACATTGATCCAGTTCCTGACAGATCCTAGACATGTTCACTTAATTGCTGCAAAGTATATTCCGAGGTACCTAAAGGGTACAGTTGATAATGGGCTCAAGTATGAGGTGAATCAGAAGATTAACCTGGAAGGTTATGTTGATTCAGATTTGGAAGAAAGTGCCATCGATAGGAAGAGCACTTCAGGGTGTTGCTTCAGTATGGGATCAGGTGTGATCTCTTGGTTTAGTAGGAAGCAGTCCTGTGTGGCACTGAGTACAGCTGAAGCAGAGTATGCCGTAGCTTGTTCAGCTAGTTGTGAGGCAGTATGGCTAAGGAAGCTACTGTCTCATTTATTTGATCTCCAATTGGATGCTACTTGTATATATTACGACAACCATGGTTGTGTGAAGTTGTCTAAGAACCTGGTGTTCCATGACAAAATGAAGCATGTCGAGATCAAATATCACTATATCAGGGATATGGTGTAGAGAGGAGCAGTAAAACTCCAGTATGTTGCGATGGACGAACAGATAGCTGATGTGTTGACTAAGCCATCGGCCAGAGTGAAGTTTGAGTACTTCAGGGAGAATCTTGGTGTTCTCTAGATCAAGGTTCCCTCCAAAGGGAAGTGATGAGTCCATGAGCCATTCTAACATGGTGAGAGAATTGGTTCCTTCCATGGTCATATGTAAGTGCTGAGACATTCTGATGTGATTGAGGGATGTGTTCCCAGATGATCAGATATAAGTGTTGAAGGCCATTCTCTGGGAGAATGGAGGCACCTGGTCAGTTACCAATAATCCTCAGCCTAGCGCTGAGAGCCATTATGATCTGACTGTGGGATTGGCTCCCACATGATCAGATGTAAGTGTAGTGCCTTTCCATAGATGATAGTAGGTGTGTCCTATCATGCTAGTGGTTGTAAGTGATGTGCCTTTCTACAAATGATAGTAGGTGTGTCCTATCATGCTAGTGGTTTTAAGTGTTGTACCTTTTCACAAATGGTAGTAGGTGTGTCCCACCATACCTGTGACTGTAAGTGATGTGCCTTTTCACAGATGATAGTAGGTGTGTCCTACCATGCTAGTGACTGTAAGTGTTGTGCCTTTTCACAGATGGTAGTAGGTGTGTCCTACCATGCTGGTGATTGTAAGTGTTATGCCTTTTCATAGATGGTAGTAGGTGTGTCCTATCATGTTGGTGATTGTAAGTGCTGGGCCTTTTCATAGATGATAGTAGGTGTGTCCTATCATGCTGGTGAATGTAAGTGCTGGGCCTTTCTGACATGGTTCTTAGATGTGTTCCTCCCATGGTCAGATGTGAGTGTTGGGCGTGCCTTTTTGACATGGTGTTGGATGTGTCCCTCTCATGGTCAGATGTAAGTGTTGGGCAAACCATTATGTCTTAGGGTCAGATATAAGAGCTGAAGAAGACCTACATGGAGGCTAGGCCTACAACCAGCATGAAAAAGGGCTAGCTCTGTAGAACTTCCTATGACGAGAAGAATAAAGAGATAGCACCAGTGATGATGACCCAGTGATGATCCAGATCTAGTGATGATGATCCAGCAGTGATGATCCAGATCAAGTGATGATCCAAATCCAGTGATGATGTTCTAGTAATGATGATCCAGATCGAGTGATGATCTAGATCTAGATGAAGATGAATTGAAGATGAAGATGACAAGAACTCGATGATGATCCAGATGATACAGAGAAGAAGACTTGTGCTAATAAATTGTGTCAAGAGAATACCTTCCTAGTTAAGAGGGAGTGTTGATGTATTTGTAACATCTGAATGTATTCACTTGTATATTTTATGTATTGTACCTTGATGTTTATTTCAGGAAGTATCTGTAATGTAATTGAGTCATGTCATGCCCCGATTTTCCTTTCGAGATATTCAATAATGTAAAAAAGTCATTTAAATTCATAGAGGGCAACCCTCCTTATTGATCAAGGGTTAAAGTCCCTGCAGTTGTGGGGCCCTAGGGTTATTAGACTTTCCTAGAGAAGTCGGCCCTAGTGAGTTATTGTCAAGTCAGGAATTAGTATAAATAGAGAGTGAGCCTCTCTATTTAACATAGATTCACTTACACTCAGTTGTAGCGCATAACTAAGAGAGAAGAAGTTGTCGGGACAAGAGAGAGAGACACTACTGCTATCAGGAGATCATCTTACTGTTTTTGGGGTTTTTCTTTTGGTGTTGATTCTATCTCTGAGGAAGTTGCAGGGTTTTCTCCTATATGGTTTCCCCGAGGAAAATATTTTTGTCCATTGTCTCTTATGTTTTGATTGTTATGCTTGTTATTCTCTCAGTTAAACATACTAAGATAATGCTAGCTTAAAATGATAAAAAAAAAATAACACATAGTTCTAGTGTTGAAAAGTTTGAAAAGTGTTCCAGTTGAGATAGAGCTAGGAAAAACCCTGAACATCAATCCCAATCTTACTCTGGATGAATAGGAATGCCTAATCACTCTCTTGGAAAAAGATAAGGGGGCATTCACCTGGGAGTACACAGACATGAAGGGCATCTCTTCTAATCTGTGCACCCACCACATTTATATTAGAAGTGACTCCCAGCCTATGTTCCATCCACAACAAAGGATGAACCCCAATCTGTTAGCACCGGAATTGAGCCCAAAGGTTTCAGAAAGGCCCGCCTCCGGGTAATAGCAAAACTGCTTTTGGTCGCACCTCCAACCCTGCACGGTAAGAGAGGGATCTCTCGTTCATCATCGGAGCAAATCCACATAAGGTTGTCAGTCTTGTGTGTCACCAGATTCTATTCCGCATAAGATGTTCAATCGGTATGATCAAGGGGCTAGCATCCTGAATGGGGAAAAGTGGGTCGAGGTAGGTGCCTGGTGGGGTTATCGGGGTTAAAGGACCATGGGAAAATGGAGTCAAAACCTGCGCAAGAAATGATTACAGATGCAAAAATGATGAAAGGTATAAAATGGAGGCAAGATAGCTATTGATTTCGTAATCAGGAGATTTTAGTGGGTGTTGTGGAGGACAAGAAAGAACAGTCCATCTCATGGAGCATCAACGAGATGAATTCCATGAGACTTTAGAAGAACCATTGTTAATGCCTGGAACAACAGTCGGAGCATAGAAAGTGTGAATTTTGAACCACTATACTCTATGTTGCAGGCATGAAAGTAATAAACAAAATGGAGTGAAAACAAGGAAACACAATTTACACGTAAAGAAAGCACTTATTGGGAAAAACAACAACACAGGAATCTCTGCTGTGAATGATAGTCTTCCACTACAATTTTATTCATACACATGTATCAAGATTTTACAAATGGGATCCTCAACCTGGGATTGTTTCCCAATCCAATTCTCTAACTCCTTTCTCCCTCTATCGGGAGCATTTTTATACAATCCTAATGCTAAGACTACAGAATAAAAAACTGTTACAAGTCACCATCCAGCGTTATCAGTGCAAAGAGTGGGATATTGCCACGCTTTAAAAATATAAAAAAACATTATGGAGACGGAGCGCATGATAACGTGGGCTGATAGCGCAGAACCTCCCACAATCCTGCTTCGTGAAAATGACTTCCATGCGACGTGCTGATGAACGATTGTCTGCACAGGCTGCCCTGGACCCATTTTGGGTCTCCTTGTCCAGCTGGAGGTTGTCTATCAAAGGCTGACAAGAAGGCCCAAATCCTTCTTTCTACCATTCTCCTGACCTCATCCTCCATCTGGTAACATTGTTATAAGAGGAGGCCTGGGAGAGGGTGGCCAAATGCTAGGTGATGATAAGCGACTTAAGAATCTTATCGTCCTTGTACTATCTTCTTCCCCCCACGAGGAGGATCTTCCCGTGAGCCATGCAGGAAAGTGTGCACCGGTTTCTCTCTTTTCCCACGACTAAGTAGCCAAATGGAACCCCCAAGAATGGCGTTGGAGGCTTTGGACCCACTTGGTCCCAGCACAAGCTTTTGCTCCAACAGTTCTGCCACCATTGTGAGCTAGGACTTCGGAGGTAGGTACTGCAGTCGAGAGTGCTAGAGGGACATTGCTAGGATGTCCAAACCCATGCACTGCATATCTAGAGACTAGGTGGTGTAGAAGTAGGTGAATCCCTCTTGGTATCTAACATCTGTTCCTTGGTGGTTGAAATTCGTTTGGCATGGATAACTAGAACACATATTTTGGGCCTACCTACCAAGAGTACTCCTTGTCAAACTAATTTATTGAACCACACTATCACGGTTATCTATGGAAGACCTTGACACTGCTTGGTATTCAACCTCATATAGATCTTACCATCTACACAATTCCACGTCTCAAAGCTCTTCAAAAGGTGGTGCTATATAGCGCGAGTAGGAAAGGCTTCAGGAAGGGATGCTTCTTTGAAATGGCTGCAATGGTGCCATGTGTGGCACCAGAGCGGAGCTTTTTCCCTGCTGATGTTTAATCATATTATACGGCATGGCTAAGATTTCAAATCATATCTGCGTGGCTGCGAAGCTAGTTCTAAGGGCTATGGATTTGACCATGTCTTGCCTTTTCCATCACCTTGATGGTGGTGTCGAGCTGTTTTAGTTCGCAACATCCCTCGGTCTCGTGTAAATGGCAGGTTTGTTTCCTCAGTGAATCAAAACTCTATCTCTCTCATGGTTTCCATTGAAACGAAAACTGTGCCACACTTGCAATCCGGGGAGTTGCGCCACGGGACGAGACTTCCACCTCAGGCGTATCCCGAATGGCATCGAAAGAATCAACCAATCTGTAATGAGGCAGATCACATGTGTGAATGCCCCCTCTACTATCATTTCCACATAGGATGGGATATTTTCCCTTCGGGAGTCTTCTTCAGTTATTCAATCAAAGGAAACTTCGTATCCACCGTCCACATTCTACTTATCTCGCCGTCGATCTTTCTCTTCAGTACACGGTGGGCGGTTTGGATCATGATACATTCTAAGCCATGGATCAAGGTTGGCCCTCACACAGCCATCGATTGGAATAGGCCCTGCCCTTTTTCACAACGGAGAACTTGACTATTCACCCGTGTTGGTTCACCTTGTGAAATGAACCATAGCCGTTGATCTTTTCTCGCTTTTATCACATCTGTTGATCCTTTTGACCTCTACGCCTTTTTGCGATTTGAGATTGCGATTTTACCCGCATAAGTATGGATTGCAAAATCACTGTAGGCCATGGATCTTCCCCAAGCCACATCTCAACCGTCGAAAGCTTCCGGTCATTAACATATTTTGTGATCCGAGAAAGGAGCTTGGACCACACATGTTTGTCCGCGCGAAGTGATCTGGAACCGTTGATCTACCTCTGATAAATCACAGACCTTGAATATGGATCACGCCCACTGTCACAATACACTTGTCACTTTCATCGTTGAAGGATGGTCACACGATATTCAAGGGGATGGGACCCTTACCGAACCTCTGTCAAGCCCTTGAATCAACTGTTAAAATGGAGTGTTAACACAATCTTAGGGACATAGTGCAGGAAGAGATTCAAAAAATATTGGAATCAGGGTTTATATACCCAATCCCAGACAGCGAGTGGGTTTCTCCACTTGTGATAGTACCCAAGAAGAATGGTAAATGGAGAGTCTGTGTGGATTACAGAGAGCTGAATAAGGAAACACAGAAAGATCACTTTCCTCTACCTTTCATCGACCAAGTACTTGAAACCCTGTCTAGAAATAAGTTCTTCTCCTTTTGGGATGCGTTTAGTGGGTACAATCAAATCCAGATTTCTCCTGAAGACCAAGAAAAAACCACCTTCACCTATCCCTGGGGTACCTTTTCATATAGGGTGCTCCGCTTTGGCTTATGCAATGCACCAGCCACATTTCAGAGAGTTGTGATTGGCATATTTTTGAAAATGGTTAATGATAGTATGGAGATTTTCATGGATGATTTTACCCCTTATGGAAGTGACTTTGAATAGGCACTGAAAAACTTGGACAAGGTTTTAACACAATGTGAGCAAACTCAGCAATCTTTGAGCACTGAAAAGTGTCATATGATGATGAGCGAAGGTGTAGTGCTGGGGCACTTTATCTCTGTTGATGGTATCCAGGTAGATCCATCCAAAATTAAGGTGATTGAAAACATACCAACTCTTGGAACACAGAAAGAGGTACGTATATTTCTAGGGCATGCTGGTATTATAGAAGATTTATAGAAAATTTTTCCAAACTAGCTTCTCCTTTATTTACCTTATTGATGAAGGATGTACATTTTTCTTGGAATGATGCATGCCAGACAATGTTCATTGATATTAAGAAGAGGATGTCTACATCTCCTATCTTAAGGGGGGCCAATTGGGCTCTGCCTTTCCACATTTCTTCAGATGCCTCTAACACTGCCATTGGAGCAGTATTAGGTCAGCAGGATGGTCAAGCACCATATGCAATTTATTACATCTGTAAGAACTTGGCCCCTGCTGAACTTAATTATACTGTTACAAAGAAGGAATTTTTAGCCATTGTTTACTCCATTAACAAATTTAGACATTACATCACTGGATATCCCACCTTTCTACACACTGACCACTCAGCCATCAAGTATCTAATGAACAAACCAGTTACAAATGCTAGGATAACTAGATGGTTGTTATTATTACAGGAGTTCGATATTACCATTATTGACAGGCCTGGGAAATAAAATGTTGTTGCTAATTATTTATCACATTTTACTAACAGTGATAACATCCTACCAGTTGAGGATTATTTCTCAGATGAACACTTGTTTGCGGTTTCAACTCATTCCCCTTGGTATGCATATTTTACTAACTACTTGGTTGTAGGTAAGCTTCTGGCACACTTGTCAAAAAGAGATAAAAGGAAGATTATACAACAAAGTTCCAGGTATTGATGGATAGATGGACATCTTTTCTACACATGTCCTGATCTTGAGATCCAGAGATGTGTAAGGGAGGATGAATTATTCCATATCTTGAAGGCCTATCATGATGAGCCATGTGGGGAACATTTTGTAGACAAAATAACAAGTCATAAGGTGCTGAGAATGGGTTATTATTGGCCAACAGTTTTCAAGGATGCCAAAAAATATGTCCAGTCTTATGACAGTTGTCAAAGAATGGGACAATCTAATAGATTGGATGAAATTCCTCTTCTACCATAGTTGGTGGTGGAAGCTTTTGACATATGGGCCTTAGATTTTGTTGGGCCTATCAATCCTCATTCAAAACAGAAAACCTACATTTTTGTTTGCATAGACTACATGAAAAAATGGGTAGAAGCTGGGGCTTTGGCGAAGGCCAATGACCAGGCTGTAATAGATTCCCTATATGGAGAAATATTTACTCGTTTTGGAATACCCAAGGAAGTAATCACAGATGGAGGACCGCAATTTATGTCACACAAATTTGAAGCTTTGCTACATAAGTACCATATTCAACATAGGATAACTTCACCTTACCATCCCCAGGCCAATGGCCAGGTGGAAAGTACCAATAAAGTTATTGAAGCTATCCTCACCAAAACATTCAGGAGCCATCATAGAGACTGGGCTGACAGACTTATGGAAGCACTGTGGGCATATCATACTACGTGAAGAAATACTACAGGTTTCTCCCCTTATGACTTGGTGTATGGAAAAAGCATTGTCTTTCCCATTGAGTTTGAAATCAAAACCTTGAAGACAACCATGGAGGTAAACTTAGATGTAACTGAATCCCAAAGGAATATATTGAATTAATTGAATGAACTTGAGGAAAAACGCATAGTTGTTGTGGATCAGAAAACATTAATTCAGCAACAGAGATCCAATTGGCATGATCGGTTCATCAAGAAGCAAGTCTGCCGTGAGGAAGACTAGGCGCTATTATATGATTCAAGATTCAAAAGGGACTTTAAAGGTAAGCTACACATGAAATGGTTAGGTCCATATCTGATAGACAGAGTATTCGACAATGATACAGTCCGTCTAGTCACCATTGATGAGAATCGTGCACCATTATTCGCTAACGGTCATAGGCTGCGACTGTATCATAAGCCGATTTCAAGGGATACGTTTGTTTCACAGATTGCAGTTGATCTAGGATACCAGTTGGATCAAGGGCATGAATATTTCTCTTCCCCTGTCAATTTTTAGAAAGTCGCTGCAATTTCCACATAAAATTCTTGTACATAAATAAATTAATGCTTATTTCCTTTTTCGTTTTTTTTTCTCCTTTACACTTGACTCTTTTTTTTTTAGAATTTTGGTAGGAATTTACTCAAGGAGAAATGGTTATGATTGGGCCTGAGAACCATGAGCACCTATGTAATTTTTTGTTTTCTGGAAGAGCTCCTTACAAAAGAAAATTTTGAATGATGAACAGCTCAGCACAGCTGCAACTCTGCAAAATTTGCATTTTTTTTTTAGCTCCGTCGCAGCTGCAACACTATAAAACCCTGCCTATTTTCCCATTCCGCAGCTGCAACACTGTAAAACCTTTCCTACTTTTTCATTCCGTCGCAGCTGCAACACCATAAAATCCTTCCTATTTTCCCGTTCTGCAGTTGCAACACCGTAAAACCTTGCCTATTTTTCCATTCCATCGCAGCTACAACACTGTAAAACCTTGCCTATTTTTACATTACGTCACAGCTACAAAAACATAAAATCCTGCCTATTTTCCCGATTTCGCAGCTGCCACACCATAAAATATTGGCCATTTTACCATTACAGTAGCCACGACTCCGTTAAAATTTTGCCTACTTTTACTCTTTTTAGCGGTTGTGACTCCACTAATTTGGCTGACTTTTCCTATGGCTTATGGTTTTAGCTCCTCTAGATTTGTCCTAATTCAGGCTGGAACTCCTTCAAATTCGTACAGAATTTCTTTCACCCATGATTTTGTTGATTCTGACTCACTTCACAGCTTTAATTATGATTTCATCAAGATCGACAAGACAACTTTTGGTTTGCCAGGAGGACGATCATGGTAGCACGCGCACAATAATGTTTAAATTTGAAGGCCACATTGACACACTGTATTACTCTGGGAATTCACGATTCATCCCATAATTACTAAGGTACGGTTCTGGTTATTTAAATGATTAAGCATTAAGCAGATTTGACAGGGTTAATCATACCTACCTTTTTATATCTGTCGTTACACTCGTACTTTTTTAACTTCCCATTCCCACGATCTAATGGCTACTCAAATTTATTTCACAACCTCCACCCTTTCCTAATTTGGGGAAAATATTATCAATGATCCTATGCTTACTTCTGTCTTAACTTTCCAAATTTTCCAACACCAACCTCTGATGTTCGTGCATGTCCTCCATTGAAATATCCATTGTCGGACCCTGCAATTTGCTAAGCTGATACTATAATTTAGAAGGAAATATAACATGGGTATTCTGGCCCAGCATGAACCTCCAAACACACAGTTATTGTGGAAGAATGCTGAAGTTTTTTCTATCTTCGAATCCACGGGCTAGACTGAGTTTTTCCAATGTCTCAATGGTTTTCATCATGAAACTACTTTGCAATTTTCTTTAAACCTTACAGAAACCCACTCAGAGGTTAGGGATTTGTGGATAGAATTTTCTGATGCAATTGTAGTTGAGGTTACCGGGCTCCCATAGGTAGGAAGAGCTTGGTTTGGAAGAAGAACTCCCAATGTTGCCACAGTACAAGACTTTTTGGTGGCAGGTAAACAATTGCAGCCATCAGGATGGGGAATAGAATTACAGTTATTACCTCTCCCATGGGATCAAGTGGTTGTATTCCTCAAAAAGTATATCACCTACGAAGGTAGGTACCAGACTGTCTATTATTCTGAGTTTCCACTGTTGTCTCATTTACACCACAAAAATCTACTTAACGTCCCATTTTTTCTATTTAAAGACCTGCATCACATGGTGGGATTTGTCAGAGCAGCGAAGTATCCATATTATTCCCTTACCCATAATGGCCCCATTAAACTTTTATTCTTAAGGGCCCTAGCTCAGAGAAATCAAACATGGGAACAATTTACTGGCCAGCCTCAGATAGCCCAGAAACCTATACTTTTGTCTGAGATTCCCACTGAGAGAAGTAAGAGCACCTACACTTCTCTTGAGTGTTCAATTGGAGGAAGAGCAGGAGGACCGGAGTCCCTCCAATTTAGTTGAGGGGGGGGGGGGAGTTGAGATAGGATCAAAAGAAGAGGAATAATAAGTGAAAGAAGTAGCAATAGAAAACCTTATAGAGGAGATAGAGAATTTGGGAGCTCCAGCAGCTGAAGCTAAAGCTGGAGCATCATTGGATGCTACAATAGTTGAAGCTGAAGCTGTGGGAGCTATGATGACAGAAGAAAATACAGAGGTCCTCACCATCAAATCCTCTCCTGAATGGAGGGGAACTTTAATAGAAGAAGAAACAGAGATGGTGGAGGATAGAGGGGATGCTAAAACAGGAAATATTCCTTCTACATCAACCGCAGGGTTGGAATCCCTTGTACCCCAAAGGAAGAGAAGAAGGTCAAGAGAAGAAACACAAGAATCTCAACCAGTGAAGAGAAGGAGAACCATATCAGCCACAACAGCTGAAGCAGCACGAGCAAAAATGGGAAGATATTGAAGTAAACATTGAATTCTTCGTTTTGAGACCCAGGACAAATAATGCTCCACAGGAGCCTATTGCAAAAGAACCTCAAATTGAGGGGATTTTGTATAAAAATGGGTTACTAAAGGAAGAAGTGCAAATTCTTCAAAAATAATTGGAGAATTGGAAGGAGGTATGTAAGAAACAAGTAGAGAGAAGGCTGCATACATTGGTAGAAGCTGCATACCAGTTAGAAGGATCATCTCCCACTAAGGAGGATGAAGAAATGGAGAAAGTAGTTTTCCCTACATCTGGGGAAATTTTTAGTCAATCAGGTTACACAATCATAGTGCGTGCATTTGAGACCCAAAAGCCTGCACGAATAGCTGGAGAAGAACAAGACGCACCTGATGGAGAATTAAGGAAAGAAGATGAACCAAAAGTAGGACCAATCCTTGATATAGAATTGGAAGAACCTGAGCAATTACAGTCTCAGCCATCAAAATTAATGGATCAGCCTAATAAAGGGAATACTGAATCTAATCAGAGTGTTACCACACAAGAACCAACACCTTCAGAAATTGTTGTTGAATATGCCATTCAAAAAGAAACAGTTAAACCAAAAATTGAGGTAATTCCTGATCCAAATTTAGAATTCTTGATTGTGACCCTAGAACCATCTCAGGATACAGAGCTAGTGGAGGAGTCCCAGCAACAGGAGGATGAATTCAATCAAGATGTTGCTACACAAGAACCAAAATCCTTAGAAATCCTTTCTGAAAATCCATTTCAGTCAAGAACAATGAATCCTAAGGTGGACATAATCCCTGATGTGGAGTTGGGAGAAGATGAACAGATGCATTCACGGTCATCAGGGGACACTGAGGTATTTGGGGAACAATCTTATCTATCGGGAGATATGGAAGTAACTCAAGAGCAATTCCAGCAACATGAATAAATGGGGGTATATGACACTGATACACAGGAACCTGTAGTCTTGCAGCTCCCTGTCAAAGCCACGGCTGAAATCCAAGTAGCTGTAACTGAGACTCAGGAAGATGTCGAAATAGAAATTCAGGAAGAAGTTGTCACATAAGAACTAACGTCTTCATAATTGAATACTAAAGTAGCTGAAGGAGAATTTCAGGAAAAGAATGCTATCACACAAGAACCAGCACCCTTAGAATTAATGGCAGAAGTACCCACAAAGGCTGAAGTTGAAGAATGGGAGCTTCAAAAAGAAAATGTTGTTACACAAGAACCAGCATCCCCAAGAGAGGTTACAGAAGTTCCTATGCAGGCAGAGACCATTGAAACCTTGATATAAGAAGCTATTACACTCCCAGTGCAGAATGTTCAAGCTGAAACATCAGATGGCAAGGTATGCACTCAATTTTCCCAGAACTTTGTCAATGTGGACTCTGATGATGAGGAAAATGTAGGAGATGAAAGAATCTAGAGGCTAATCAAGGAGCTCTCATAGTTAAAAATGGAAGTGAATAAATGGAAGAGGTAGTTGGATAAGTATCAAGAAGGAATGACCCCCCTCATTGATCATGAGAAGACTATCAGAGAATTGAGGGGAAAATGGGCAGAAGAATTAATGTTCCAGAAATTACGATGGGAAGAGATACAGAAAGAATTCAAGGAGCTGAAAAAGTTCAAATCTATGCAAGTGGAGAAGGACTAGTTGTATACTCTTTCCCAAGAATTGTTAAGCACTAGAGCGCCATCTCCTTCTTACCCTTTGTTTTTGTTTGAACAATTTATTTGATTTAAATTGAAATCATTGAAGGAGGGGAGACCTTATGAAATGGAAACCTCAGCCCAGTTTCTAGAAACTTTTAAGGAAAGTAATTTCGTTGAGTAGAACCTGCTCTGTGAACTTTACTTACATGAAATGGATTGTCCCCTGGACCACCATTTGAACCCTGCCCCTTGTCTTGGAGATGTTCAATGGAGAGATTTTACCTCCTTTGTCATCAATCATGTGCAGTGGAAAAGATCTTTCCAGACCTACTCTCATAATGAGGCCAGCACTAATCTTTGGGTTCGGAGTGAGCCTCAATATCCTCTCCTTCTCATTTCCCTGCAGCAACAAAGGCTTACATCTTCCATCAATACCCATTAGATAGTTGAACTCCAAGAAAGGGTCATCTCCAAGTGTGTTAGCCAAATTACCATGCAGAAACAATCATCCTTGGAAGACAGTAAGCATAGATCACAGGCTGCTCCTTTATCATTTCAGAATAGGGACCCTTACTATTTCATGAACTTTAAACATGCTCTTTCGAGGTTCAAAGGATATGTGGGCTATATAAGGAAGTGTGGAGCTAATTGGCTGGGACTCAAGTTCAAATTTCCTCTTATTTGGTGGCTAGAAAAACCATACAGGGAAGATTTATTTTTAACAAAGGCAAAAGAAGAGCAGTGTTGGAGATATTAGGTTTCTTACAATGGATTTCTAGAAGCACAGGGATCACTTGATATCCCTTATAACTTTTCCTCTCTCCATGAACAAAGTACAATGCCAGATTCAGATTCAGACTAATGGAGATTGTTGCATAGGGACATGCAATAGGACAATTGGGGGGAGATGTTGGGCCCATAAATGACCCCTTTTTTACCACATTCACTATACTCTTTTTGCCTTATCTTATCCCATTTTTATGCACCAAACAAATGTTTTTCCTCCATTAGAGCCATGATTCCTCATAGGTATGATTACTTATTTTTTATCTTATTAATACTTATTATTGTAATAAACAGGGCTTTACCTCTTGAATTATGCTAATAAGTTGAGATTTTATGAGATTGTTCAAGACGTGAAGGATATAGGTGCATTAGGTCATGTGGTTTCTAGAAGAGGAAAACATCTATTGCCAGCTGTGCCCACGGACTCCATATTTGCAGGTGGAACACAGTAAAATATCCTCATTCTATGCAAGCTGCAACAGGCAAGGCTGCAACAAAATCGGCCTTAGAAGCACGCCATTATTCAAGGGTAGCTACAACCAATGGAGTAATTCTTGATCGGGTTCTGTTATTTCATTATCGGCTCATGCAACAAACTTCCTATATTCCTTGCTTCTATTTCACCCATAGCTGTAACAACACATTATAATAGGGCAACCTGAAGATCGTAGATCTCCATGGCTGCCCGATATTAGTGGGTAGAGGTTATGAAGATTGATGTATAAATATTAGGAATTATTCAGAGCCGAGGGTTGGAAAATAATTGATCATATTATATAGGATGTGACAGGGACTGTAGTTTCATTCCATCATCTAATACAAGGAGCATGATTCTTCTGATTTCTGTGTTTTAACTTGTGTTAGTCTCCAACGTCTCTGTTCAAAGGCTGGGCCTGCCTTCCTACAGAGATTGTTGAGTTAATTAGGCATTTATATTTTCTGTCGTGTGGTGTGGATGTTACAGTAGATGTATTCTTTTATAACAATTGTGACAATAATGATTCATTGTGTGTTTCCTCAATTGATCAGTAATTACATTTCCTATAAGTTGCAGTAGAGTGGTGTGATAGTTGATTGTGTAGGCTAATTTTCCTTATGCACTTGTGTGATAGATGTAACAGCCAAGCTCATCCCCAGTTTCTTTCAATTACTGTCTTTCTTGAGTTTTGCTAATTCAGTCCATTTACAGTTATAATTGTTGAGTTCAATTTCTGCATTTTTGATTCCTAGATTAAGTTGGATTGAGATAGTTATAATGGATCTTCAGATTGCCTGGTAAATTAGGATTTAAATTTCTGCAAAAGTAAGTCTAGATGTTTATTTCCTGAATCTTTTATTTCTAGATCAAGGTTGTAGAAAGGTAATCATAATTCTGCATTCTTAGGAAGTTAATCTAAATTAAGTTATTCATGGGAAGAATTGGGCTGAACAGACAGGTAGGTTAGTTTATTCAACAACATCAACTACTTAGTGTTTAAACACAAACAATGTAAATTATCTTTGCAATAAAAAGACTTTATTGGGTTGACAATTTATATTGAATATTCTGTATGTTGGATTTAATTAACTTGCATATAGAGTGCCCAATAGGAAGTAGTTGGTAGAAATAAATCGTGGACCATTAGATGATCTCGATACTTGGTCTGTAGATTTGACTTATGATAATATTTGACTAATGAAGAATGCTAATGTTTATCCTTGTTCTTAGTAGGAATATAATGATACAGACCCTGATAGGTCTTCCCTAGTTTTTATCTTAGCTTTAATAATTTGGATTTATAATTATTCTTAGATGTAGAATACTGAGTTTATAATATTGCTTTAGGGTTTTGTTTATACATGATATTAGTTAACTATATTTTATATTTAGGTTTTGTTTGAAGCGTAAGGTTGAACTAGTCTTTTAATCCTAAACATATCTCTGTTGGCAATATGAAATCTTCCAGTAGAGTTCATACAATAATAAACATAAAGGCATTGATAGATTAACTTCTAGGTTTTAGGAAAACAAAGTGTATGCATAAATAAATGCAGAACTAAATATAATAAAAATACACCCTAACTATTTCTTAATCATGAATAAATTTACAGATATATGGTTTATAATAAAATGAAAACCCTTAAATATGTTGACAGGAAAACGCTGGTAAACATAGGGTTAGAATATAACATATAAACACTTGCATAATCTAACCAACAATTATTCTAGATAATGAAATAGGTAGTGAAGATATTCATACCTGAAAGGTGAAGCTATTTCAATGGCTGAAACCTACACACTCAATTACCCAGCATTAAAAATTCATATGTAGCTCTGACCTTTGTATAAATGACTGAATCACTTGGGAACTACCATGTTCCACCCAACCATGACCTGAAATCGTTCCTGGTTTCAATCCGAATCCCCCCAAGCTAGTTCTAACATGCAAGTAGCTTAGATCTCCTAAGGTAAGGCTTCTCTAACTAGCATATCAGGTTCGGATCAGTTCTCTTTTTTTCCTTTTAAGAAAATATTCTCCAAAAACTCTCTTGAGAATAATCAGGTAGAATAATGACTCCAAAGAGATGGAAGAGATCCCCAAGCCTCTCTTTGGCTTGGGACTTTATAGACAGACTTTTCAATCAAAGGGGTAGTTAAATCAAGAACCATTTGATTTCTTTATTTAACCCTTTTTATTTAATTTAGGTACTTCTAATATTTTAACTTAGGAACTTTTAACTAGTTCCTAATTGAACTTTTGTAGGTATTATAATATTTAATTTTCTCTTAGTAATAATAATAATAGATGGAGTTTTTCCTTCTCTCTTATATTATTAATATTATTACTATACTTACTCTTTATACATACCATGTATAAAATATATAATAATATATATTTTGTAACAATTGTCTTAGGGTATCACATATTGTGATCTCGAAACTTATGACACTTTCTTCATTAAGGTCATCAGGTAGATGGTTAAGTCTACTAGGCTAGGCAACTCTAAACATCCTTGCATGTTGGATTCCCTCGTATAACATGGTAGTTATTCAGTACTTGATGAGAGACATAAATTCAAGATTTCGTTTAATCACTTATAAACAAGTCATATGAGATCAATACTTTACTCGAGTCGTTTTCACTCAAAATCATTAAATATTTTCAGTAACTCCTAGCGCTTATCTAGAGCCCATACTCAATGCTATAAATAGGGAGTTACAAATTTAGTGCAATTCTAGAGCTCCTCAGTCAACACTAATGCTAGGATGTACTTGTAGGATACACCTAGGGATACAATGGCCAAGGATCCGATGTTCTAAAGCTTATGCTCAACATAAACATGGAAGGCTCTAGGGATTATGCCCAACACTTCCAATTATCTTTTCATGTGTTCCAGAGCTTCACACTCAACACAAATGTCCCAAAACTCATGTGATCTAGAGCTTCTCGCTCAACATAAAACATCAATTTATCCATGTGATCCAGCTCCTCGCTCAACAAAAAACATCTCATCAATCATGTGCTTCAGGTTCCATGCCCAACGCAAGCAAACATATCTATATATATATATATATATATATCATATGCAATTGGCTTACGCCCAGTATATACAACAAATCATCATGTTCATATGCAGTGGGGTATTTGACCCAGTATATAAAAATAAAACATCATGGTAACATCATAATCAATGGGGCTCATTCCCATAAGTGTTAGGTCCAAAATTTGGGATATTACAATTTGAGCAACTAGATTTGAATGCCAGGCAAACGAGATGGTTGGATTTCCTCAGTGGGTACCATTTTGAGCTAAAGCCTATAAAGGGAAAAGAGAAAAAAATTGTTGATGCTTTGAGCCGACGAAATCATATTGTATATGAGGTGACTTTAATTCAAACCAATTCGGATTTACACTAGAGGATTAGAATGGCCAACAAAGTTGACCATTTCTAAGTTGAAATCCTCAAGAAGATCCAAGAGGACAGGTTGTTTCAGCAACAAAATAGAGTACAAGGTAAACTAAACATGGTTTCTATGGTCCAAAGAGAGATTGTACATTCTGGAAAAAGGGGACATTTGGTCCAGCATCCTCATAGAATTTCATTGGACACCCTACTCGGGGCATCCAGGATATCAAAAGATGATATCCTCAGTTAAGAGACACTTTTTTTGGCCTAAGTTGAAGGCCGACATAGCATTGTCTATCACTAAATGTCAAGAATATCAGCTGGTCAAAGCTTAGCACTGGCATCCTCTGGGGTTGCTACAGTCATTTCCCATTGCGTAATTGAAGTGGGAGGTCATTAGTATGTATTTTATCATGGGTCTACCTAAGAGTAAGAAGAAAAATGATTATATCTTTGTAGTAGTTGAAAAATTGTCAAAAGCAGCACACTTCATTCTAGTGAAGTCGACCTACAAGGAAATATGCATTGCCAATATCTTCTTGAAGGAGATATTTATATTTCACGGGATACCCAAGGAAATCATCTAGGATCGAGATACTAAGTTTACCGAGAAATTTCGGAGATCCTTATTCTCCAGATTAGAGACATATTAGAACTTTAGTACTGCTTACCACTTGTAGACAGACGAGCAGAACGAATGGGTAAACTAGATTGTAAACGACATGCTTATGATGTATGTCATGAAAAACCCCGTCAAGTGGGAAGATTACCTGCATCTTACAGAGTTTGCATAAAACAATGGATACCAGACTTCTGCCAAGTTGAGTCCCTTTTAGGTACCCTATGGACGAAAGTGTAGAACACCAGTTACTTGGGATAGCATGGTGGATCGACTCATATTAGGGCCTGAGTTAAACCAAGCTCTTTGAGATGAGGAAGGTATGGTAAGTTAGCACCTAGATTTTGTGGACACTTTGAGATACTGGCCAAAAGAGAGCCAATGGCATATGAACTAGCGCTACCCACTCACATAAGAGTCCACAATGTGTTCCATGCATCTTTATTAAAGAAATATTCTTATGATACTAAACATGTGATTGATTGGCCCTTATTACAGGTGGAACCTAAAGGGGAGTTTTCCCTTGAACCCCTTCATATACTGGACAAGAGAGAGATACAACTCAGGAATCACACCATAGTCTAATTGAAAGTGAAATGGAAGCACTTTGAGGCCGATGAGGCTACTTTGGAGAATGAAGCCACCATGAGAAAGGATTACCCCACCTTTTTTTCATGATTTCGTTCTGAGTCCCTAGAACACCAGAGATGGTGTTGTTCTAAGTAGGGAGGCATGTAATATCCTGATTTTTGACCTAACACTTATGGCCATAAGGCCCATTGATTATGATGTTACTTTGATGTTTAGTTGGTATATTGGGTCTAGGACCCCACTGCATATGAACATGATGATTTTTTTGATATATTTGGCATAATCCAATTACATATGTTTTATGTATGGTTTCATGTGTTGGGCGTGAACCCTTAAGCACATAATTGATCAGATGTTTTGTGTTGAGCGAGGAGCTCTAGAGCACATGGGTATTTGATGTTTTTATTGAGCAAGAAGCTCTAGAGCACATGAGTGTTTATATTTTTGTTGAGCAAGAAAATCTGGAGCACATGAGTTATGAAAACCTTTGTGTTGAGCATGAATCTATGAAGCACATGAAAGGACAAAATTGGAAGTGTTTGGCATAAACCCTAGATCCTTCCAAGTTGATGTTGAGCATAAGCTCTGGAACATCGGATCCTTGGCCATTGTATCCTTATGTGTATCCTACAAGTACATCCTTGCATTAGTGTTGAACGAGGAGCCCTGGAATCGCACTAAGTTTGCAACTCCCTATTTTTAGCATTGAGTATGGGCTCTAGATAAGCGCTAGGAGTTAATGAAAAGAATTAATTATACTGAGTAAAAATGACTTGAATAAAACATTGATCTCATCTGACTTATTTTTAAGTGACTAAATGAAATTTAAAATTTATGTATCTCATCAAGTACTGAAGAACTACCATGTTATACAAGGGAATCCACATGCAAGGAGGTTTAGAGTTTCCTAACCTAGTAGACCTAACCCCTACCTAAAGTTCTTATTAAATAAAGTGTCATTTGTTCAGGGATCATGCTATATGATACCTAACTACAAAATGTTAACAAATAATATATATATATATATATATATATATAGTTTATACATGATATGTATAAAGAGTAAACATAGTAATAATACTAATAGCTATAAGAAATAAAGAAAGGATCCATCTATTATTATTATTACTAAAAGATAACTAAATATTAAAATACCTACAAGAGTCCAAATAGGAACTAGTTAAAAGTTCCTAAGTTAAATATTAAAAGTTATTAAATTAAATAAAAAGGGTTAAATCAATAAATCAAATGATTCTTGACTTAACTACCCCTTTGACTGAAAAGTCTACCTATAAAAACCCAAGCCAAAGAGAGACTTTGCGATCTTTTGGTTATTCCATAATTCTAGCTGATTATTCTCAAGAGAGTTCTTGGAGAACATTTTTCCTAATGGGGAAAAATGAGAATTGATTCAGAACCTGATATCCCAGTTAGGAAAGCCTTACCTTAGGATCTCTAAGCTACTTGCATGTTGAAACCAACTCAAGGGGATCTGGATTGAAACCAGAAATGGTTTCGGGTCATGGTTGGGTGGAACGTGGTAGTTCCCAAATGATTCAGTTATCTATATAGAGGTCATATATGTATGCCAATTTTTTAATGTTGGGTATTTGAGTGTGCACGTTTTCAACCATTGAAATAGCTTCATCTTGCATGTATGAGATTCTTGAATTTTTTCCTTGTAAACTATACAAGTTTTTATTATTCTAAGAAAATGGAATTTTGAATGATTATTTATTAACTGCCTATTATAAATCTAAGTTATCTTTTATGTAGTTTATTTTCCTGTCTATTAATGTAAGGGTTTTGTTTTCTAGTTTATTTCTGCAATTCATTTCCTATTGAATAATTTAAGGGTTGTTGTTTTTCTAAATTCATTTCTGCAATTTATTTTCTGTCTTTAAATTCTTTTCCAAACCCTAGAACTATTTAAAAACATAGCCTATATATGTTATCTCTGCTGGAAGATTTCATATTGCGAGCATGATTATATTAATTTAATATAAATCAACTAGTTATTATCTATAGTATTAATCTAATATCTAAATAAAATATTATAAAAATAACTATAACCAAATCTTTTCCATATTATAAACAATAATATCAAGTATCATGGTAAGCTATCTATCATGTATCAAGCTAAACTATCAAAGACCTCTAAGGTCTATGGGCCCAAGTGCCTCATTCATCATAACCACTATATACTTTATAACATAAACATAAAATACAAATTATCCAAATCATATCTCATAAGAGAGTTTTCCACAAAATAAATAAACCCTAAACTTAAATCACAAAACTTATTAACATATATTGTATAAATCAAAAGGGTCATAGCATCAAATCATGTTGGCATTTATGCTAGACCAAATTTATCCACACACATATCTTTTACAACCATCGTAGCCAATATCAAATCGTGCGTAGCTCATGACTTCAGAAACCCCAAAATATATTTAAAAACATGTCCAACATCAAATCGTGTAGGATTTATTAACAACGTTTTAACGCAGTAATAATTCATAAATATTTTACACAGTCTACATTATAAAACATCGAATGCCATAAAATTTTAACCACATATCGAAACTGTTACCCTGTCAACGTTTCCACATATCAATTTATCAAATCAAATATGCAGGCTGTAAAACATTTTTAACATAGCTCCATACAGTAATAAAACCAAGAGTTATAATTACACGTTGTATCCCTTTCGTGGCTCATGGCCATTACACAGCACAGTAAAACCCTTAACATAAATCAAGTTAAAACCTTATCTACGCTAAGCTTAGCCACGACATCCATTTCGTAAAGTTAAAACCCACAGTTACGGCCATTTTCAAATAAACACTACAAATAACCATATTCAACACAGTCACAATGCTAATGGAAAGAGTGCCATTTCCAATAATGGCACGACTCTAAAGCCAATCATCTATGCTAAGATGTCCAAATAAAGAACTTAAAATACAATTACAAGTTTACACAAAGTCAAACCATTTTCAACTACGAATCGTAACCACGATATACACACAGTAGCGAATGCTATACAAATTAACCATGATAACTTATTTAAGATTTTACAAAGACGCGTTTACAGGCCAATGCACCATTGTGAGCAATGGTGATGTCACCATTTTACCAAGACCCAACATCATTAACAAAATACATAGTCTATAGTATTAACCATGGTCAACATTATCAACAAAGTATTCATTTACAAAGTTGAATCACCACCACATCACCACAGTCTCATCCTGAAGGTGCCAAACCCAACAAAAACCCCAAAATTATAAATGCATCTCTCGATGCTTTACTTCAATTACATACAAACCATATCCAATCGCAACACTTAAAACCCAAACCATGTACTCATCCAAACGACGAGTTTCACGCTCTGTCAAAACACCCACACATAGAGGAACGAGCTTTAAACATGTTTGTAAATAGGGCTTATGTATGAAGGGTAATGTGTCGGCCACCTTGAATACCACGACCCACACAATGAAGGCCCTACAACCTGCAAAACCAAGAATGAAGGATGAGGAGTATGCCAAACCTCCACACTGAAACAACTAAACAAGTGCTGCAAAACCAAAACGAAGTACATACCTTCGAAGCACAGCTAAACTCCAAACCCTCACGTCATGATACAGACTAGAGAGCCGAACAAAGCTCACCCAACAGAAATGAAAATGACTCGTACCTCCACTATAGTCTAAGATTAGGGCTTGGGACCCCCGTTTCCCAAGGCAGATTAACTCTGCCACCATGTCCTCCATTACATGATTTCCAAACCCCAAGTCTATAGTTCATGAAACACCAAAATGAGTTATGACAATTGAAGCCCATGCATTTCTTAAACCCCAACAATGGTATCATATACTTAGGATAAAGCCATAATTCATGGCATATGTAATATGCCATGAATGGCTTACAATATGCCTCCAACATTATATACAACCTTAACCAACATAGGGTCTAGACTTAATATCATAAGCCCTATACAATACAAAATAAACCATATAAATGCTAAGTGTGGGATCAAACTAAATCAAGGTCTTAAAACCATAAGTAAAAATGGTAACCAGTGTAAACATAGGTACAATTAAACCCAGCCTTGCATAAACAACAACGCTAACGACCCTAATAAGAATCGATAAGTTAGAATGGTAAGTTCGTTCGTCATCCAAGCTGTGAGGTAGTTGAGCATAGGCGGTATGTCTTTGTTTCCCTATTATAGTAGTTTTTTGTCACCAAATGCACCTGCACATAACAAAGAAAGAAATGCATTAGTTAAACAGAACTAAGTAAACCCTGCAGTGACAAGTAAAACCAATTACCTCTCTAAGTGGTTCAACAAGGGATACAAGTCCAGCCACTCCACCCCTTGACAATACGAATTAAGTCAAGATTATTCATAAAATGGTAATCAAAATTTATAACCAATGAATAAGCAAAAGATTGTACATACATACATGTAAATACCTAATAAGAAACATTTAATAAACAACATAACCATGTAACTCAAATTCAAGCAGCATAATGGCAACATAGAATTACACTAATAACCACAACGAGGAAAACATCTAGAATAAAGTAAGAACAACTTACGACAATTCACCTCAGTGAACCAAGTACGACACATTCTACGTAAGCTAAGATAATGTTCAGTTCATGTAGTAATCAACTAGCCTAATAATATAAAAAAATCAAATTGTGGGAACATTACATATGTTATGTTTATTGAAATGATTTTTATAAAATACATTAGAGTATCACAATCAAACAACTCTCAACCACTTGAGCTAATCCACTAGGCTAATAGACCACAAGTTAAGTCTCACAAGATGGAATTTGGAAAGACAACCACAAAATAAATATCTTAACATTACAATTAGTCTCATTTTTCTACAATCTAATAAAAATATTTTTTCTAATCCTTCATAGAGTGTAAAATATCAACACTTATCCAGAAGAAAAAACTATAAATTTATATCGCATATGTACACATCCAATCCACATCAGGCACCGATCTGAATGCATAAGAAGATTCATCTAAAACTCCATAAATAAAGGCTAGAGATCCCATAATTTGATCCCCGTAGCATTCTCTTATAGTATTCTGTGAGTGTGACTGTACAAAAATACACTTAATTTGAAGCTTGAGGAATGATCATTGAAGTAGTAATGGGTGGTAGATAGTTGGCATTGACATCCTTTTAGGAAGCCACCCATGGAGGAAGAAAAGGTCCAATCCTGAAGGGATAATCTCTACCAGTGCATAGTATATGAAATGTATAATTGGGTGATGTTTAATCACCTCAAGCTCGGCAGGGGCACAAAACACCACCTTTTATAAACAAGACCTTACTATAAAACAAGTTACACGCTTAACCTTGTGAATCTTTTTCATGCGCCGTTTATGCTCAAGTGGAAACCACATGAGCATTAAAAAAATCCTGCGTCCATATACCCAGATTCCCAATGCTGCAATAAACGATGCAAGAACAACAAACGATGTTCCAACAACCTCCAACAAAACATTGTTGCCATCCCTCCACATGAATATCCAAATGCACACCTTACTAACACAAATCACGGCATTCATAAGAAGATACGATGGCCAAATTGTACTGTAAATGGTTGAATTTCGTCGTGCCAGATGATATATCTGTGCCCAAAACACAGCACAAGCAATGTATATGCCGACAATAATAGCCATCCGGGGAGTTCTATCTGTAATGCGACGACAAAATCTCTTGACTTCAACGCAAAAACCTGATTGTGAACCAACAGCATAAGAACCGCATAAGCAACGTAGAGGATTGTGTACATCTTCCACTTCATCTCCTCCAACGAACTCGTAATTGAATGAGAATTATCTGTACGAGGGCAACAACCGCATAAGCAACAGAGAGGACTGTGTACATCTGCGTGCCTGCTGCTACGACGATACCCGTGTACCTTACTATCGTCCTCGCCATGCTAATGAGATTTGAGAATTTACTACAATATCAATCTGCCACCACCGCACAAGCCATTATACAAAATTTATATATGAGAGTAGATTTCTAGGAAACCCTACATGCCACTAGCCATTATACAAAATTTATATATGAGAGTAGATTTCTAGGAAACCCTACATGCCACTGTTGCTTTCTTTTTAAGATGATAGAAAACTAGGATATATACATTATTGCATCAAAATATATGTATTTTACAGTTTATTATGGAAGACTACAGTTTATTATGGGAGAGATGTGTAACACATTAAGTGCTTATTCTATGGTTTGATATGTATTTTTTATAAAAATAAAATAAAATATTATTAAAAATAATATATAGGCTTAAATTAAATTTAAATTATTTAGAATTATAGATAATTTTAGGGGCTATTAAGGAGGTTACAAAAATTTAGTGGGTTATTTTCTTATATGGAAAGAGTTTTTTAGCTAAAATATATTCACCCAATATTTATTACAAAAACATAAATCCAAAATGAATAGCTTCTCATATATTAACAAAAAATATAAAAAATGATTTTCCCCTAGCAAAATCTCCCTCCAATCTATCTTTCGCCTCTAATTTCTAGATAAATTCTAGTGAAATCATTCCTTCGCCCCCAATTTCAGTAATGGAGTCTCTCAAGGGTTATTTCGCCCTCCATTTTCCTTGAAATTTAGACATATGGTGTAATCACTTATATTTTTAGTCAATTTCATGTGATACATTCTTTGAGTCCTCAATTTCGAGTATTGGAGAGAAAATCACGGACTATGTTGTTCTACGTAAAGAATATAGTAATTCATTGTTCACCCACATCATATTTTGTCATGTTCCCTCAAATTGACCATTAAAAGTGTTGACCATGCTAAGTTCCTAGGGGCTCAAGTTGTTATTAATTATTCCTCCTAGGATAAATTTTTACTAATAATTGTTCTAAGGCATGTAATTAATTTTATTTGAGCAATTTTATTTATTATGCACAATAATGATGTGGAATTAAGGCTGCCATGTCACAAGGGTGCATTAGGGAAAGCTAGTCAACTTTCCTTGGTAAAAATAAGAAGTCCATGACAAAAGCAACCAAGAGAATAAAGGGAAGTTTCCTAAAAATAGAAAAAGCAGACAGAGGTAAAAGCAGGAAAGTATTTCAAAGGGGAGGGCACAGTTTCCTCTTATGGAGCTCAAAAAAGCTGTAAGAGAAAAACAGGAAAGTTTTTTAAGGAAAGAAAGAGTTTCCTTATGACCCAGGAAAAACAGAAAGCTGTCATAACTCAAAAGGGGCAGCTTTTGACTAAGGGAGGGTGCAATTTCTAATTGTGAAGGATGAATTGGAATTGAAAACAATTCCACATGGTCCTACTTGCCTAATTTCCCAAAGGAGGCACTTTTGTGGCTAGGGTTAGGTCACCCATGGGGTTGACTTGCTCTCACAGGTCACCATTGGCCTCAACTTACTAAGCAGGTCATCCATAAGTCTATAAAAGATAAATTCAAACCCATTTCTCCAGTTTGGTTGATGATTTGATTGTTGAATGCTTATGTGAGCATTACTTCTGAGTGTTGTGCCTCATACTACTGGGAGATGAGCCCCAGCCTTCCATTCCCCTCTCCTTACATTCCCTTTTCTTCCATTGCAGGTGTGGAGCACTATATTGCAAGCATTAAAGAATTTACAAAGTTATTTGCAGCCTCCATCAAGTTCAGTTCAATATCCAATGAATCCCTAACTTCACTTATGCTCATAGCCCTCACTAGTCATGATCAGAGCCTCCCTCCCCTTATTTTTTTAGCATCATTGTAATGGTCAGTCAATGATGTAATTTATGTTCTGTATGATCATAGTATTCTACAAATTACATGTATCAGGTTGAAACATCTCTGCCCATAAAGAGTCTTGTCTTCAGTTTTTCCTAAAAGGCCTATTTTAGCAATGTATGGGAGAAATTGAATAAAAATGAGTGCTATAAGGGATATTTCAGGTTAAGGAAGTGATTGAAGGGAGTTTACATATTTAATGAAATAATATTTACCCTTGCTATATTTTTCATGTTTTACAGAAATGCATTTGAGATGATTTAACTGTTTTTTTAAACCCTAGCTAGATTACTAGCTTTTAATAACTAGTTTTGGTAAAATTGATGTAAAACCATTTCTGTTAACTTAATCTAAGCTCTGTCAGTTCCTGTGGGTCACTAATAGGCCCAAATTCTCATTTAGAACTTCAGAACCATTTTTATTTGGGGTTGTACCACCTTTTTGGATCCTCCTCTGCGCAGGGTTTTTCTTGGCAAAACTATCGTAAAACCCCAAATTCATCCAAAAATTCTCAGAACCTTCCATAATCTTTGAAAAATGCATAAAACCTTTAGTTATTCTATATTAAGGCCGGAACAACCCTTTTTAATTTTCCATAAGCTCTTTGTTAAAACAGACCGAACTACCCTCCTTAATTTCACGGTTTGGCTGCCTAGAAGCATGGTAGTAGGTTTCCGCAGAGCGGATTCTAAAACCTAAATGGCACCAGATCTAAATGTGATAGGGGAGAGGAAATTCCATGTATGATTGTATTTGGTTTCTGTCTGCTGCTCACTCCTTTTACCTGCAAAAATTCCCAGAATAAACCCCTTATTTGCCCAGTCCGAGAAGTCATTGTATAAATTAATTCAAGTTCAAAAATTTTAATATAATTTACAGAATTGAAGAGTGTTCAGGTCTGAGGGAATTCCATGTCTGATTGTCTTTGGTTGCTGCCCGCTGCTCACTCCTTTTGCCTGCAAAATTTCCCAGAATAAACCCCTTATTTGCCCAGTCTGAGAAGTCATTGTGTAAATTAATTCAAGTTCAGAAATTTTAATATAATTTACAAAATTGAAGAGTGTTCAGGTCTGTACACCAGAATTAGGACATTACAAATTTCGTTTGTTGGGTGAAGGTTCTAGTTGATGCGATTCCACTTTTCATTCTTAGTTTTCTTGACATTTTAATATTTTCATAAGATATCCATTGTCGAAATCTCAGGTCCTGAATGGGCATGTCATGCATATAAATTATCAGAGAATACAAACCTTCATCATGTTATTTATCCAATAATTAACATGGTACGCTTTTTATCATTTTTTATGCATTTTATCCATAGTTACAATATATTATTATATTGTAAATTTACCCTTTATCATGTTTTTTTTATCATGGATGCTTTTGAAACTTGTTGAAATCTAGGGAACTTTTTATTCTTATGGCTCATTTGGTGTTATTAGGGTTTTAGTCTATCCTAGAAGTATTGGTTCCATGAAAGTGTTATAAAGCTTAAAAATATATGATTTATTTTATGCCTTCTCGTGTTTAAACTATTGATTGGCATTTATATATTGTTAGTGGATGTTTCTCTTTATGGAGAGACATCACATGCTTTATATATATTCAAACTGAATTTGACCTAGTTGTTTAAAATGTGATTTTCTTAGGATCTTGCTTTGCAATTATTATTGGATCTAAGACGTTAATGAGAGTGTATATGTTCATATTTTATGTTTATTATTGTTGATGTTTGTAATATAAATGAAAGCACACTAATTATAATGGTGGGCTATAGTGGAATGGTCATTGTTTTCATTGTCTTCTTGTAGAGTTGTCCAAAAAATTATGGTAGATTCTTTTATTTGTATTGAGAATCTCGTGATTGGTATATTTTTTTATTCATATTGCCAAGTTTATCAATTTTATTTGTGACCTAAATTTGTTGGGTTTGGTACTTGTTTTACGATATTTTATTTTTGTAAGGGTAAAATGTTTTTTGGTGATTTGTTTTGATGTGCAATTGCTATAATCATCCAAAATTGTATTAGTTATGTATGATAAATATATGATTTAGTTGGAACACAATACTTCATTTCCATCATGATTGTATATAATATGTATAGGGCATGTTTGATATGGGATGTAGACATTATGTCATTTGATATCTAGTCTTTTGCATTTAGAGAGGGTGCTAAAACAGTTTTACCACATTTTGTTTGCATTCAAAATTGTCAAGGACATGGATATTAACACCTCCTCAGCTTATCTCAGAAAAAAGTATCCTTTAACATAGTAGTTCAAATGACATGTGTGACAATGCATTAATTTTCTTTATATTCTTATTAGTGTATGTTCTTATTTCTAACAACCATCACAGGTTTCTAATTAACTCTAAAAGGTTTAAATCAAATGACATAATTCATATTTTGATTCTCAACAAAAGAAGGGAAAAAGTGGCATTTGTATCTTTGAAAAGATAAGCAAGTTACTTTTTTCTTGAATGGCATATTAAAAATGAAAGATTTGGAAAATAAGTTAATTGGGAATTAATACACTATATTAAAGTTATGGGTATCGATAATAATTCACATTGTAATAATGGATGGTGGGTGCCATAATAACTCCATAGTGGAAAGTGTTCAATTCTATCAATTTATCGATATGTCAAGATTTGGGTCCCCACATTTTTTCGTTGGACCATTAAGGAACGAGATAAAAAGTGAATTTCCCATTTTCACTAAATCTAGTTAGTTTAGTTGTGTTTCACCAATACCTCTAGTTGTGAGTAACCCAATACTGCTTGTGAAATGTATAAATAAATCATTCCTCTCCTCATTAATACATTTGCTCATTTGAGGGTCTAGGATTCAAGAGATTCATGTTTGGTATATATTCTTCTATTGCACCAACTTAGTAATCCACAGAATCAAAAGTTGAGTCTTCCTAGAAAAAAGATTCACCAAGACGTTACAAAGTTTTATAATTTGATGAACGATACACCAAGTTTTTACAATATTTAATAATTCAATGAAAGATTCACCAATATTTTACAATATCTTATAATTTAGTGAAAGATTCACCAAGATTTTACACGATTCTATAATAAAATTAAATATTAGTCAAAAAATTATATATGCATATTGTATTATTGATAAAATAGTCTTCAAATTTTCCTATATGGAGATTTGCCCATTTATTATACATATAAATTTATAGGGTGTTATTAATATTATCCTTGTTTAGGNGTGCTTGGTAGATCCCCTTTTACATGGATCTAGATGCTAGTTTATATATGATTCTATGAGCCCATATTTATAGGGTTCTAAGTAACCCAAGTGTCACAAGTCTACAACACGGATTCATTTCATGGTAGTCGTAAATTGTTATGCTTAAATGCATCTTTATTAAGATTTAAATAAGCTTCAGTTAAAGGGTGGTTAAAGAAACTAGTAACTCAATTTGTTTTTGTATTTTCATATGAGTTTTTGTTTTTTTTGTTTATTAAATAGTATTTGTTTCATGCTTATATTAACTCTAACAATATGGAATGAATAACGTATATAAAATTATGGCTATGCTATTAAAGATATTGCTCATAAAATCATTTATTTACATAAAAAACTCTGTAAATTATGGATTCTTAAAGACTCAATTGCTCACTTCAAGCGTGATCCCATACTTAGGAAACTCTATTTTTGTTATAATTTAAAATAGCTCCATATGTAAATCTAGCTAACAACAAAGAATGATATATTTTGTGACCTTACAAAGCTAAGTGGTCCCTTTGCACTCAAAAGATCATTCTTCAATTCTTCTCCCTCCTAAACGCAACTGTGACAACAACATGCATTGAGAAACTATGAAGAACAACATTCAAACCCTACAAAGGACCTTTGTACGATGTTAGTGGCAAAGAGCATGTAGAATAATGGAGGTCTGAAATACAGACTACAATACAAGAGAAACACATTTTATGATATAATTTTCTATGGAAATTATTTGGATTTTTATTACATTAAAATTTTAAACTTTTGTTTTTGTTTTAGAATTCTTTAAAATTAATGTATTATTATGTCCATTAACATTTAGATATTATTTCATATTTTAGACTAGCTTGAGTTGATCAACAATATTAACCCAAGTGTAATAAGTGTACAACAAGGATTCATTTCATGATCATGGTATCTTTTTATGCTTAAATGCATCTTGATTAAGATTTAATTAAGCTTCATTTAAAGGGTGGTTAAAGAAAATGGTAACAATTTGTTTTTGTTTTTCCATATGAGTTTTTTTTATTAAATAGTATTTATTTTGTGCTTATATTGACTCTAACCATATGATATGAATAATGAATAATGAATAATGGATCTAAAATTATATATTTTAGCCTTTGTTTAACAACCAACTATCATCACAAAATTAAGTAGTTAATTATTCCTAACGACATTCATGAACCACTTTAGTTTTAGTTGTACTAATTTAATATGTCTTTCATAAATATTAGAAAATAATGTCCCCGACCATACTAACTCCCATGAGATGAGAACAAACATTTAACATTCATAACACATCCTTGATAAAATGAGATGAGATGAGACACATCCTTAAAGAAAATGAGATCCGACTTCTAAGTAGAATAATATTTGGCTTCTAAACAAGTATAGAATAATATGCAAATTATGTAATGATAAAATGCAGTGAAAACATTAAATTAGATTAAATATTCAGAATTTGTTACTCTGACTTCAAATATAGTATAATTCAAATGCATACTTAATCACAAAAATAGAGGAATTATCTTTAGCTAAGGATAGTCAAATAAATTTCCACCCAACCATAGGAATTTAGTGCAAAGTCACCCCAAGGCCACAAGGATGAAACTCAAATCAACCTGATTTATCTCATGACTCAACCAATATCCTCAAGCACATTAAGAAACTCATCGACCATAAACAAAAAACCATACAATATAAGGAAACATGTTTTCTTTCTTTGCTCAATAGACCATCAAGAATCATCTTACCCTCTAGTTCTTTTAAAGGTAAGTAGCTTTCATATTGAGTCTAACTTATACAAGTAAAACCTATACTTTCAAGCAGAACTAAGATGCTTTTGGTCAAATATTCCTAAATTTAACATTCTTTATATTCATCTACTACCTATCTATCTCTCCTAAAAATAAATATGTAACTCTATCTATCTCTCATAAAAAAAGGTATGCAACTCAATCATCACAATGTCAATTTTTGGTCATTTTTAAGATTTGGATCATTGACTAACCATTATAACAAGATGGAATTATTATTGATAGGCTGATGGAATTATAATGGATAGACTGAACATGATGGAATTATAATGGATAGACTGAACATGAGGCTTGTTCACGCTAATTAGCTAACTTACATATACTAGTTAGTTATATAATAACGGTGAGCTATTTAGTCTCTTTGATTGTGTCTAATGTGGACCTTATGTAATCATATATATAAAAGTTATTATGCCTTCCTAGCAATCCAAGTTATTTTTATTTTATTTTTTCTTCTTCCTCAGATCGTTGTTACATTTACCTGAGATCATTGTTACATTAACTGGGAACTTGTCCACACACTACTCTTTCTAGCTCCTACTTGCCCTAAGTCTACCTTTATCAACTTTGTTTACCTACTTGCCCCCCATTTCTTTCCTTTCCCTTTAGTTTTTATACTTTCCTTCACCATGATATATTGTAAATGATTTTTATTTTATTTTAGATTAATAAATACAATTTAAAAACTTTCCTAAATTTTAACTTTAAAACTTAAAAATAATGATATTTTATTTTTTAATTAAATTATTTATATTTTATTTTATTGATGGCACATATGATATGGTATTGAAGTGAATAATTAACTTGTTATTATTTCCAGAACAAGACAAAAGAGGAAAATTTAAAAAGTTACGATTTGCTATCACTTCACAAAAATTCTTAGTGAAAATAAACAAAACCTTACGAGTTATACAATAATTAGCACTTTATCCACAACCCATAAAACCAAGAAAAAACTTTTCTAGTTGTATAGTATATTGTTTATTTGCTTCGGATGCACACAACCATCCAAATTTCTTGTCAATAAATTATCCTAAATGCACAACCAACGTGTTTTTAATATCTTTTTTTTAGTGAAAAAAAGCATGCAACTTGTTATTCATAACTAAATTGAAGTTACATATAACAATATTTTTTTAAAGAAACAATCAGTTTTAATTTTTGCAACTATAACTTAATGTAATATCTCGAATTTTGACCTAAACTATAATGGGCATAAGTCCCATTGTACATGAGTTACTTTGATGTTTATTTTTGTATATTGAGCGTAAGGCCCCACTGTACATAAGTTATGTTGATTATTTAGATATATTGCGCATAAGAAAATGCATGCGTTTTATGTATCATGTATGTGATTGTATATGTTGGGCATGGACCCTAATGAACACGATTATTGCCGTAGTATGATGTACTCGGTGTATTATGTGATTTACCTTAAATGCATATACTAAGATAATTTTTGTGATAAGATGTGCAGAAGACTGAATGCATGATCGAGTTCTATAAAGTGTTGAGCGTGGACCCTGAAGCACATGAGTGATGAGATTTTTTCTTGAGCGTAAGCTCTGGAGCACATGAGTGATTAGATTTTTTGTTGAGCGCAAGCTTTGGAGCACATGAGTTATGAGATTTTTTGTTGAGCATAAGCTCTACAACACATTAATTATAAGAATTGGAAGTGTTGGGCATAATCCTTGAAGCATTCCAAATTGATGTTGAGCATAAGCTTTGGAGCATCGGATCCTTGGCCATTGTATCTCTAGGTGTATTATAGAAGTACATTCTAGCATTAGTGCTGAGCGAGAGGCTCTGGAATTGCACTAAGTGTAACTTACAATTTTTAGCATTGAGCTTGGGTTCTGAATAGCGCTAGAAGTTACTGAAATTAATTGTGTTGAGTGAGAATGACTCTGAAAAACACTTATTTTTATCTTACTTATTTTTAAGTTGATTAAATGAAATTTCTAATTTCTACTTCTCATGAAGTATTGAAAAACTACCACGATACATGAGGTAATTCAACATGCAAGGAGGCTTAAAGATGCCTAACTTAGTTGACCAACCCTACCTAAAAGACTTGATAAAAGAAATTATTATAAGCTGATAAACACATCATGTAAATGAGATCATGTTACATTATGCATAATTAAATGTTAAACAATAATATATATAGTTCATATCTATTATGAAAAAAAGAATAAGTATATATATTAAATATAAAGAAATAAGGATAACTATAAATAATGAATAAAGAATCTATGTATTATTATTTACTAAAATTATTAAATAAATATTTAACCCTAAAGAGTCAAATTAGGAGCTAGTAAAAGAGTTCCTAAGTTAAGCAAAATAATTATTAACTTCACATAAATCAAAAAAAGAATATTTTCAAGAAAATAATGGATTCTTGATCTAACTAAAGTTTTGAAACAACTATAATTTTTCCTAAAGATTTTCTATACAGACCCAAGCTAAGGAAAGGATTAGGGATCATATCTTATCATTATTTTCCTACGTAATTTTGGAGAGCATTTCCAAAAGCAAACCAATCTTATACAAAACATGATATTCGAGATAAGAGGAGCCTCACCTTTAGGAGCTCTAGACTACTTGCATATTGGAACCAGTTAGCGGGGATCTGGATTAAAACCAGGAACGGTTCCCGGTCATGGTTGGGAGGAACGTGGTAGTTCCCAAGTTATCTAGTTAACAGATCTAAAGTCCGATATATCTCACTTTTTATTAATTATGTGTGCTTAAGTGTGGAGGGTTCCTAGCTATTAATAAGCTAAAAAGTTGCAGGTATGAGGTTTTTACCTTCTCACGTTTTATTAATCATATTTACAAATTTTTACTTATAGTATTTATGCTATGGATTGAAGATTTGAACATTTGAATACATGTTTCAACTTGATTCCATTTGTTTAAATTATGAAACTCAGTTTGAAATGTTTTAGATAAATTCTAGGGTTAATTTTTATATTGCAGGTTATTATATTTGTTTAAACTTAAACGTGAGCCTTTAAATCTTAGGTAGATTTTTAAGTGAAAATTCTCTTAGCTTTACATTTAAGCATTTTTAGAAAGATTAATGCCAACAATTTATATTAGATTCAAAACCCCGGTTTCTAGATAAACTAATCACCGTATCGGTACCCAACATTTTATTAAAACTAAACCCTAAATATATTTCCCTAAAGAACTTCAGAGGTCTATGACCTTATTATTAAACAAAACTAATTGAAACGTGTTATAACGAAAACACATTTTAAACTTTGTTTCAATGTTAAGATGATTATTAACTAAATCAATTATAAAACCATCAAACGAGAGATCGAATCTCTTAATTTACCAACTCAAACCTTAGAAATAAATCACAGTGCTAGCAATTGCATATTTCCAGCAAGTGCATCAACTCAATACATAATTACTAATAAAACTATTACATATAAACCAAACAAAGTATTCTAAATACATTGTAAAACAATTTATAAAACAATTATAAAAAATACCAAAGGTGTGAAAGCCAAGAGCCTATTCACATTTCTTTCAAATCACACTATTAAAATACTAATACTTCTAAACATTATTTAACACTTCCCAGCAATCGAAACGTGTAAAGATTGGTCACCAACCATTTTATTTTTCCAAACAAAGTCTAACCATGAAATCTGTCTAACAAATTACAGTAAAACAAATAACATCCAAAATAAACAGATTCCATCCCCAATCGCATTGCATTGGTGTATTTCCAAGAGTTAAACCATGATAATCACCACATACAAACAAATTAACAAAACTTGGGATTGGAACGTTCAACACAGTTAAAGTATCTATGAACCTAGGATCGAATACTGTAAATAAAAGCTAAAATACTCAAAGAAATCACAGGCTTTGTTGCAAACACAAATCCTGGGCCAAGTGCTTATGGCTACCTGTAGAAGGATGACCAAATCGAAATCAAATAGAGCTACATTCTCATCAACCAAATGCATCCATTAAAACCACATTTTTCACCATTCATATCAATTATCAAGTCATGGCATCATGTGTGCCATTACAGAGCAATGGCGCTATTAATTTAAAGAAACACATTACAAATACAAACAAAAATCTCATTAAGAATTATTTAAAAACCAAATTTTATTTCATAGAAAATGGTAAACCAAACACACAGAGTCGAGTATCTTTTAACCATTCATAATATCAATTTTACAATTACAAAGCCATGCAAACGCTTCACACACTCACATTGACATATTGCCCAAAAAAAATCAAATAAACCCCAACATCCAACCAAATAACGAGTAGCGAATGCATTACAACAAACATCTCCCAGACCCAACATCGAAACCCTTTGATAAACCCAGCAAGTTCAAACCTATGGGTACAGACCCATTGTCATTCGTGGGGATTACCAAGAATGGTCACGTAGGAAACACAACATGCTATGCCTTCCCAAAACACAGAGTACCCACACTGTTCCCACCTTCACAAAGAAAACAAAATAGGATCAAAAGTATGCAAAACAAATGTAAACCAAACCAAAAACGCAAAGGTGCAATCATACGAACAGTGCATACCTGCCAACGAACTCAAGGTAGTCTGGTTGAGTTGCATGGATGCGCAGCTCCCACCTGTAGTGTGATACCTCCCTCCAAACAACAACGAAGACCGAAAAAATAATATAGAAACCTTAACAAAGAGCATAAGGCAGACAACCTACGAAAACAAAGATGCATTCAATGTGCCAACCTGGTCACAACCTCCATGCAAATCGAAACCCACAAGTCTATAGTGTGGCTTCACACTTCGTAGCACCATATTAAACCCAGTCAATGTAGTTTGTAAAACCCTCTCACAATGCGATTTACCTAAGTAATTACCATATTTTCAATGGCATAGAAGATGCCATAACATAAAATCCTCCACTTTGAAGTTTAAAGCATACAAGATGTTACAACCAAGGTTTTCAAACCTTCATCACATAGTTTCTAAAACATGTATTGATATAATCTCTTTTTCACCATAACTATAAGGTATAGCTAAGGCTTAGGACTCGTTGTCCTTTTTTAATATTTGACCATAGGAATAACGTTGTTTAGGTGTAGATAGATGTAGCAATTAGGACGTTGTTTTTTCCATGTTCACAAGGTTAAGTTCACCTGTAGAAGATTATAAACACATGCATTAGTTCATGATGAACTAAGTAAACCCGTAGCATAGGAACCTTACCTTTTCGAGTAGACCTTTAAGGGACAGAACCCTGCCACTCCACCGCTTGACATATAGAGGTAAGTCAGCCTCTTCATAATGAACAATAAACAAATTAAATAAACGAAGAATGAAAGTAAGATGTAAAACAGAGCAAATATCTACAATGAACATAAATAAGATAGACAGGAAAAGTAATTTTATAAGCACATCGAAGTGTCAAATAGTAGTATGTAGATATCATCATTACACAGGAAAAACACATAAAAAAAGCAGCAAACAGAACTTAGGTTCAAATCTTCAAACAAGTTTTATTCCACAGTAGAAGATTAGATGTCCTTAAGATCTAGCATTTTATTAGCCTACGATTTTATTTATTTATTTATGGATTTTAGGGACATTAGAAGTGGTATCAAAGCACAGATTCAAACACTATGAGACCTAATGGGCGCTACCAAACATTCATTGCAGAAATAAACAAATGTTCAAAACTTATTTGAAATTTTTGTTTAAACTAATAGAAATTTTTTGTTACTAAATATTTTAATTGCAGAATCTAAAAAAAATAGTCCAGATCATGAATACAGAAGAAGACAACAGCCGACAAGGAAATCTGAATTCCCCACCACGAGAACAAGCATTAGAGGAATTTTGAGGTAAAAAATGGGCCTCAAAACAAAAAATGTACTATCAAAATCCACTTTAAAAGAACCAATCACATTCTAGAGGATGACATCATCTATAATAGTTGAGGTGGCTTTGGTTGAGTTAATGATGTTTATTTTTCAAATTGTAAATGATGAGTGAAAACCCATAGTTAACTATATCAATTTTATCAGTACTCATTATGAAAATAGTAATCATAGATTAATTTTGAATATAATATAAATGTACTAAAGTACTTTTAAAGTACTTAAAAAAAATACTCTTTATATTTCAATAAAAAATAAATTACAAATACCAAAAATATAAATTATATATTCAAAACTAAAATTATGTAATTACTTTTTCAATATTTAAAATATATATGTCAATTCTTTATTTAAAATCAAAATCATATCAATTTTTTATTTAAAATCAAAACCAATTGACATCTTATAATAAAAACAATTTAATGATTAATAACTTTTTTTAAATACTTAATATATAATAATCTACTATAACTATTATTTAAATATAAAAAAATATATTTATTTATTTTATAAAAATAAATTATTATATTATAATAAATTATTATATATTGTTGGAATATAATCCGTCAGGATTATACGTTATTGTAAATATTATGAATATAAAGAGACTCTCGGCTGTGTGATCCCAAGAGTCATCATAGATGTGTAAATAAAGGCATTCTATGGAAAAATAATAAGAATTCGGGAGTTATTCCACCTGACAGTGGTATCAGAGCACCACCTGCCATAACTCTTGGCTACATTTCAGTCCTTGCATTCTGCCTACTAGACCTCCGTTCTGACCTCTACCAATTTGTTTTAGGCTACTTGCAATTCGTCAGTCTGCCTCTGCTTTTCTCCTACAACCTAAGTGCCATAATTGTATGCGTTATTTTGCAACGGGTCTAATTTGAGGTACAAGAGATCCTTTGATCCTACATTTTGATAACTGCTGCATTATTTACTCCCTCAATTCATTGCATGCTCTTTGACCGCCCGACCGACTGAATTCTTGGTCATACGTTTGCTATACCTAACCCTTATTTCGGAGCTGTGTTCTTTTATCACCATCTCATACATCCTACTGCTACGAATTTCTTCAACGTCCCATAGTGCTCACACTTTGTTGTTGCGATTATTTTTCACCATTCAATCTTGCTCCCACTCCACCACTTGCTAAGATATTCTCCACGGCAGCGTTGAGAGGGCTGTGCGCCATTCTTATCCCATCTACACTCTACAACCATAGCCTGTGTGTTGTAGAGTCCTTGTGCTTTCTGCTCGAACATGGGAAGAATCTGCATGCTGTATGTGAAGTCGTGTTGTCTGAGCTGGGGTTTCATGTGGAGATTTTTTTTAAGAGCTGCAATGGATAATTGAGTGTACTGCAGTCAACCAAGACGAGATCTCAGTACCCAAGCTAAGAATTTGTTAAAGATTGAAGCCGTCTTGCTATTTTGCTGCTACGAGTTCATTGAAGACCGATGATTAAATATTGTTGGTGGAAGATTCATGTCATTTCTCAATTGTGTGAAGGTAAAATATTGTTACTACTTGTGATCGTTGGACTGCATAAAACCTAATTCTACATGAAGAGATTGAGTGGGAATTATACAAAGATTTTCATGTGTATGAATTGAGAATAATGCGGTTGTATGACCCGTTTTTGTATGAGCATGGTTGTTGTGTATTGATGAATCGTGACTGCTATTTGATGCGTTGGAGAAATAATGTATGTTGTGTATGAATTCGAGACTGATGTATTGAAGTAGTGATATTGAAGAATATAAGTATTTGTGAAGAATTTTCTTTTCTTCAAATTGAAGCTGCATTTTGAATATGAAGTTGTGACCATACCTGTCGTATAAAAAGAGTGTTGCGATTTCTTTGCTGTGTATTCTCTTCCTTGTGAACTGTTGCAAAGTGAAACTGTGACTACATTGCCAAAGAAGATTGCTAGTGTATGTTTGTATTTTAAAGAGTGTTGCAGCATTGACAAGAAGGCTGTGTTCTAATCTCTTGAAGAAAGCCTGCTTTTCTTTGACCTGCGACCTGCTCCTTTGCTTTGGTGAGAGATTGTTTTCTACTAGTTTGAAAGCCATTGAAAGCATATTGTAGGATTGAGAGGATTAAGTTTGTATTTCAAATTTTGTATGACAATAGCAGAGACATTGACATTGTTGTAAAGCTTGAGGAAGGTGGCAGAGACTTAGACCTGCATCTTTACTCTTTCTTCTTTTTCTCCTATTGTTTTAGTTGCAACGTTCAATCACAGAAGATGCAATCTATAGCATCTATAGTTGGTAAGAAGACAATCGAGCATTCCAGAGAATCACTTTGCTTTGCTCAAAAAGCAAAGAACCACACCAAAGACCAATCCAAAGATCATCCCAAAGGAGAAAGCAGCATGAGAGGTAGAGGAAGAAGAAACTTCAGAGGTAGAGGAGGCAAAAACAACTCCAGCAAAAGATCAGATTTGAAGTGCAAGCATTGTGGAAAGATTGGACACACAACAGATCAGTGTTGGGATTCGTGGGACTCCATCAAAGACAGACATAACCAAAAGAAAGATGACAATAAGAACCAAGATGCTAGTAAATCTTTAGATTCTGCTCATTGTATTGTTGCACATTGTAATCTTGGTATTAATGACATGACTTCACTTTCATCTTACATATATTGTTGGCTACTTGATACTGGTGCAACATCACACATGACTTTTAGAAAAGACTGTTTTCATTAGAGGAAAATTGGGGTCTAAAATGGGTCTTATAAGAAAACGTGCCAAAATAAGTTTTTGTGAGTTGGAATTCAAGAACCAATAGAATTTCAATAAAATAAGTCAACCATAATGGTTGAATTGACATATTTGTCATTAAAAAAAACTACTTTTTTTGTTCGTATTTTCGACATATCTCATTGTGTTTTTATTCAAATTTCGATCGGGAGAGCTCGTTGGATGCGGAATTTGATTCCGCATCCAACGAGTACCCACACTGCATACTTTTGATGGACCCCTCTACCCCAAAAACAAGAAATACCTGAAAAAACGTGATGATGATGTCATCATCACGTCTTTTCAAGTATTTCTTGTTTTTGAGGTAGCGGGGTCCGTCAAAAGTATGCAGTGTGGGTACTCGTTGGATGCGGAATCAAATGCTGCATCCAACGAGCTCTCCCGATTGAAATTTGAGTAAAAACACAGGGAGATATGTCGAAAATACGAACACAAAAAGTAGTTTTTTTCTTTCTTCCTCCAAAATTAATCAATATTATTTTATTATTTTAACTATTATTTTATTATTTTCCTTAGGAGGCCCATTTTAGACCCCAAAATTCCTCTAATTGAAGGACTTAATGAAACAATAAATGGCATAGTTTACTTTGTAGATAAGTCAAGTCTTAAACCAAAGGGAATGGGCACCATTCAGCTGAAGATGCCTGGATTCCCTGCTTTCTTGTTGAAGAATGTTCTTTATCTTCCAGAGTTGCAGAGAAGCCTATTGTCCTTGGTGCAGATTCGACAACAAGGCCATTCCATCCACATGTTTGATGGAATCGTAGAAATAAGAAAGTCCTCTGACAACCAAGTCATCATGACTGGATACGAAGATGGGAAGCTGCTGAAGCTAAAGGGTTCATCTGCAAAGGTTCAGAACTATGCCTACCTCTCTCAGCACGAAGAAGGTAATTTGTCATCAAGTTTATTGTGGCATGCAAGATTTGGTCATCTGAATTATAACAGTCTTCGTTTGTTGAGAAAGAATGGTGTATTTGGTTTGCCCACCATTCCCAAAGAGAAGAGCAAATGTGATGCATGTATATTAGGGAAACACAGTAAGCTGCCATTCCATGAATCTAATTTTAGAGCAAGTAGGAAATTAGAATTAGTGCATTCTGATTTATGTGGCCCAATGCCAACTCCTTCTGCCAATGGGAATAAGTATTTTATGACCTTTGTTGATGACTACTCAAGAATGTGCTGGATTTACTCATTAAAGACAAAATCAGAAGCATTTTAAACATTCAAGGACTTTCATGCATTGATAGAAAAACAAGCACAATCTAAAATCGGTACACTTTGTACTAACAATGGGAAAGAATACACTTCAAATGCTTTTGAAGATTATCTTTGCCAACATGGAATTGCACATCAGACTACAGTTCCCTACAATCCTCAACAAA
>LPNX011113177.1:447100-472405 GCA_001517045.1 Pseudotsuga menziesii
ATCACGTAAACAGTCAGTTCTGGCAGATTCAACAACAGAAGCAGAATATGTGGCTGCAGCTGAAGCAACGAAAGAAATAGTATGGCTCAGGAAGATACTTGCATATTTGGAAGAAAAACAAGAGAACTCCACTCCATTATTGATTGACAATACTTCTGCAATCAAGCAAGCTAAGAATCCCAGATTCCATGATCGAACCAAACACATCAACACAAAGTATCATTTGATTCGACATCATGTAGAGGCCAAGACAGTCCATCTTCGACATTGTTCCACAAATGATCAAGTTGCAGACATCTTCACCAAAGCGCTTAGATGAGAAAAGTTTGAAAGATTCAGAAACATGCTCGGACTTACTAACACCCCTTCGGATTAAGGGGGGGATTGTTGTAATATAATCTGTCGGGATTATACGTTATTGTAAATATTAGGAATATGAAGAGACTCTAGGATGTGTGATCCCAAGAGTCATCATAGATGTGTAAATAAAGGCATTCTATGGAGAAATAATAAGAATTCGGGAGTTATTCCACCTAACATATATATTCTCATTGGTTGAATTTTAAAATTAATACCATTTTTTTTAAAATTTAGGTGTAATTCAAGGTTCTTATTTTACTATCATCTTTTAACCTTTGAAACACCTACATCTATACCAACTTAAATTAGACACTAACATTCAAATTACAAAACCAAATATATATATAAAACCTTAATGTCACAATTTGAATGAATTATTATATCATAATAAGATATTATATTATTATAATTTTAATTACATATAATAATAATGTTTATTACATATAATCTCATTTGCTTAATATTAATTCAACTTTTTAGTGGTAGAAAATTATGTACTATTCCTTCATCCCAATATTAACACTTTTTTTTTAAATTTATTTAGTGATGTTATTAATTATTACATTAAAAACGATATGTGATATATATAATTTATATCATAAGAAACTATTAAAAATGAGTTTACACTTGTTTTTGAATGTGTATTAAAAAGATGAAAAATATATTTAAAAAATGTTTTTTTTAACTTATAGTTTTATATTTATATTTTAAAATTAGTTTTTATTTTTAATATATATATATATATATATATATATATATATATAATGATAATTTATTCATTTACATTTAACTTTATGTTTAAAATTTAAAATTATAAATATATGGTTTAAAAACATATTTCGAATATTGAAACAGTAACTTATGTTTCAAATTTCAAAATTAATATATTTTATTTTATGAGTACATTACTTTATAAGTAAATTCATCATATCATATTCAAAAGTAATTTATATACTCAAAATACTTTATTTTTAGTCATATCAAAGATTATTTTTTTATTGGTTTTATTTTAGACATCTTTTCAATTTAACTTAACCACAGTTGCATTGGTTATAGTGTAAGAGATGAGTTGTAAATATACCTTCCCCACAAAATGCCTAACTTATAATATTTTATTATATCTCTTATGAGGCCCATTTTAGACCTCAAAATTCCTCTAATGAACTGGTGGTATATTTACATTCTGATCTAATGAAAACCATACAAAGTCTACAAGAAGACTTGTAAAGCTTCAAACATGACAATATAATTGAAAGAAAAGAGCAACAAGAAATCAATGAAGCTTTACTTCGGAACATGATGGGAGGAAGCCCTCATGGACAGCCTACCCATTCCACTAAGAAAACGAAAGAAAATAATCATTGCAAATGGGACAACAACCCATGGGAAGGGGAAAAAGAAGAACACACATGTGAGCTTCCAGAAAGAGATTATAATTGTCTTTCCAATGATAATTCACTTTCTCCTTACCGAAAGAGGAAGAAAAATTATGACAAACTCCAAGGAGAATTTCGAAAGATAAAATCCCCTACCTATGAAGGAGAGATGAATACTACAGAGAAAGCTGAAGAATGACTCCTAGGTATGAGCAAATACTTTCGAGTACACAAGTACTCTAGTGAAATGAAAGCTCGTCTAACCATCTATAATTTAAATGGAAAAACAACTAGATGGTGGAGAGACCTAAAGCATACCAAAAAGAATGAGGTAAAAGAAATCAAATGGAGTAACTTTTGCAGAATATTTCAGGAGAAATAACATGTCTGAGAAATTCTTTAACAGGAAAGTGAAATAATTTCATGATTTAAGGATGGGCTCCATGACCACGGATTCCTTCATTAACATATTTTTGGATCTATTACACTATGCGCCTTACATAAAGAACGAAAAAGTGAATATACAACGGTTTTTGGGATGTCTTCCTCCCAATTTTTGAGACAGAATTGAGTTTGACATGCCCAAAAATTTGGACACTACCTTACACAAGGCTAGGATTTGTTATGAGGATGGACAACTAAGGAAGAAAAACACAAACAGAAGCCGAGACAGGTCTAGGACCTTCTCTTAAAATCGCAAACCTGGTTTTAAACCGCCACCTTACAGAAAATAGAACAATAGTTTTCCATCCAACAGAAACTTCAACAAGAGAGGTACAAAGCCAAATATTCCTGCACCAAATGCTAACAGACCTGCAGCAAACAAAGGAGCCAATTCTTCCTTGCTGCAAATTAAAAGTTGGAAATTTCAAGGGCCCCATTATGCTAGATATTGTACAAACAACACTAAAGGATTCTTGCACAGTCTATAGGAAAATCCAATGGTAGAGGACATTGCTAGCCCACCGAGGATCTATTTAGCACTTGATTGCCAACAAGCAGACCATCAGGACACTATGGTTGAAATAGAAGGTAAGGTTTCAAACTCTTCTATTTTGATTTTGATTGATCCCAGTGCTTGCCAAAGCTATGTATCACCCAAGATTGTTGAAACATGCAAACTATACAAAGTAAAACATGAGAAACCATGGTTGGTACAATTAGCCACAAGTACGAAAAGAAAGGTTTTCAAAAATAGTAAGAGACTATGACGTAAACTTGAACGGTTTTCTCGCTAAAAAAGATTTCAATATTTTTCCCCTAGGATTGTACGATGTACTTATCGGCATGGAATGGTTTGAACAACACCATGTCATGATCGATTATTTAAACAAGTCAATCTTGTGGACGGATGACTAAGGGAATCAAACAAATGTTCAAGGCATACCTAAGAAGGTTTTCGTTAGACATATATTTGCCTTACAAACAAAGAAGTGTATTAGGAAAGGGTACAAACTGTTTGCAGTAAAAATTAGGATGTAGAAGCTGAGACAGAACATCACATCAAGGAATTTTCGGTTCTCATGGAATTTACGGATGTATTTCCTGAGGAAATACCGGTATTACCACCAAAAATGGACCTAGACTTTTCCATAAAACTGATACCAAGTTCAGTACCGGCTTTCAAATCCCCATACTCTATGAGCACACCATAATTGGTGGAGCTCAAGCTATAGTTAAAGGATTTGATCAAGAAAGGTTATATCCGACCAAGTGTGTCCCCTTAGGGAGAACCTATACTCTTCGTAAAGAAGAAGGATGGTATGATGTGAATGTGCATCGATTATCGTCAACTTAACAAGATGACCATCAAGAACCGTTACCCACTCCCTAGGATTGATGACTTGTTCGATTAAGTTAGAGGAGCAAAGATATTTTCAAAGATCGACCTGCGGTATGGATAACATGTGGTACGGATCCACGATGAAGATATACATAAAACAGTCTTTCGAACGCGATACAACCACTACGGGTTTGTAGTAATTCCTTTTTGGTTAACTAATGCACCAGCAAATTTTATATGCATGATGAACAATATCTTTAGTAAATACCTAGATAAGTTTGTATTGGTATTTATAGACGACATCCTAGTTTAATCGAAGAATAAAGAGGAACATGACGAGCATATTCACGTAGTACTACGGGTGTTACGGGAGCACCAACTTTAAGCTAAGTTTAGTAAATGTGATTTTTACAAACCATAGATACAGTACCTATGTCGCATCATTTCCGAGAAAGGGATAGGAATTGACCCAGAAAAGATTAAATCCATAGAGGATTGGCCTACCCATACCCGTGTCATAGACATTAGGTCATTTTTGGGATTAGCAAGTTACTATTGAAAGTTCATTGAGAACTTTTCGAGGATTTCCTGTCCCATTTCCACCTTACAAAAGAAAGAAAACAAGTTCTTCTAGACGACCAAGTGGGAGGAAATATTTCAGAAGATTAAGAAGCTTTCAACTACTGCACCTTTAATACGAATTGTAGATCCTGAAGGGTATTTCGTTGTTTGCACAGATGCGATCAAGGAATGATTTGGAGTAGTCCTCATGCAGAATTATTACATGATCTGTTACAATTCACGGAAATTAAAGGAACACGAACAAAATTATCACACCCACGATCTTGAGCTAGTAGCCATTATCCACGCCTTGAATATGTGGAGGCACTACCTCATGGGAAGGAATTTTCTTATGAAGACAGATAACACAAGTCATAAGTACTTGTACGACCAGATAGATCTAAATTCTAGATAGGCCAGATGGTTGGCCTTCCTTAGTGAGTACCATTTCGAATTAAAGCATATAAAGGGAAAGGAGAATAAAATTTTTGTTGCTTTAATTTGATGAGCTCATATGTTATATGAGGTAACCTTAAGCCAAACCAATTTGGATTTGCATGATAAGATCAAAAAGGAAAATGGAGTTGACCATTTCTATGTTGAAATCCTCAAGAATATTCAAGAGGATAGGTTCTTTCAACAACAAAAGGAGTATAAGGTAGACAATACCAGACTATTGTGGTTTAAAAAGAGATTGTATGTTCCAGAAGGAGGGGACATCAGGTCCAGCATCCTAATGGAGTTCCATCAGAAACCCTACTCGGGGCATCCGAGATATCAAAGGATGATATCAATAGTAAATAAACACTTTTTATGGCCTAAGTTAAAGGCCGACATAGTGTTATTTATCGCAAAATGTCAAAAATGTCAGCTAGTCAAAGCTAAGCACCAGCATCCTTTGGTATTGCTACAACCGTTACCCATTCTGGAATGGAAGTGGGAGGTCATTATTATGGATTTTATTACGGGGCCACCAAATAAAAAGAAGCAAAATGATTCAATCTTTGTAGTGCTTGATAAGTTATCTAAAGTGGCACACTTTATTTCGGTTAAGTCAACGTACAAGGTAATTCACATTGCCAACATATTCTTAAAGGAGATATTCAGATTGCATGGGATACCCAAGGAAATCATCTCAAATCAAGACACGAATTTTACCAGTAACTTTTGGAGATCTTTATTTTTCGGTTTAGAGATGCAGTTAAACTTTAGTACTGCTTACCACCCACAAACAGACGAGAAGAGAAAATGGGTAAACCATATTTTGGAAGACATGCTTAGAATGTATGTTATGAACAATCCCACAAAGTGGGAGAATTATCTACACCTCGCAGAATTTGTGTATAACAATGGATACGATACCTCCACCAAGATGAGTCCCTTCGAGGTACTATATGGTTGGAAGTGTAGAACACCAGTTACTTGGGACAGCTTGATTGACTAGCTCATGTCAGGGCCAGACTTACTAGAGGACCTAGAACAGTTAGTCACCAAGGTACAAGAAAACCTTAAAGAAGCGCAAGATTACTAGAAGAGTTATGCGGATAAGAAAAGAAAATATAAATATTATCAGATCAACGAACATGTTTACTTAAAAGTATAAGCGAAGAGAAGCTAATTTAACTTGAGAAGATGTGGAAAGTTGGCACCAAGATTTTGCGGAACCTTTGAGATATTGGCCAAGAGAGGGCCAATGGCATATGAATTAGCCTTACCTGCTCACATAAAGGTTCATAATGTTTTCCATGCATCTTTATTGAAGAAATATGTATATGATACTAAACATGTTATTGATTGCTCCTTGTTACAGGTGGAACCTGAAGGGGATTTTGTACCTGAACCCCATCATATCCTGGACAAAAGATAAGTACATCTCCAGAAGTGAACCATAGTCCAGCTGAAAGTGCAATGGAAGCACTTTGGAGCTGATGAGGCCACTTGGGAGAATGGAGCCACCATGAGAGAGGCTTACCCCACCTTATTTCGTGACTTCATTCCTAGTCCCTAGAATGCCGAGACGGTGTTGTTCTATGAAGGGAGGGATGTAATGTCCCAAAATTTGACCTAAACTATAATGGAAATGAGTCTCGTTGCACATGAGTTACTTTGATGTTTATGTTTGTATATTGGGCGTAAGGCCCCACTACACATGAGTTATATTGATTAGTTAGATATATTGGGCATAATCCAATGCATATGTTTTATTTATCATGTATGTGATTGTATATGTTGGGAATGGACGCTGATGGACATGACTATTATCGCAATACGATGTATTTGGTGTATTATGTGATTTACCTTAAATGCATATACTGAGATGATTTTTATGATAAGATGTGCAAAAGACTGAATGTACGATTGAGTTCTATAATGTGTTGCGCCTGAATATTGAAGCACATGAGTGATTAGATTTTGTGTTGAGCACAAGCTCTGGAGAACATGAGTTATGAGATTTTTTTTTAGCATAAGCTCTGGAACACATGAATTATAAGAATTGGAAGTGTTGGGAATAATCCCTGGAGCATTCCAAATTGATGTTGAGCATAAGCTCCGGAGCACCGGATCCTTGGCCATTGTATCCCTAGGTGTATTATACAAGTACATCCTAGAATTAGTGTTGAGAAAGAGGCTGTAGAATTGCACTAAGTGTATGGGTCATGGTTGGGAGGAATGTGGTAGTTCCCAAGTTATCTGGTTAATAGATCTAAGTTCGAAGATATCTCAGTTTTTATTAATTCTGTGTACTTAAGTGTACAGGGTTCCTAGCCATTAATAAGTTGAAAAGTTGTAGCTATGATGTTTTTAACTTCTCTAATTTTATTAATCATCTTTACATATTTTTACTTATAGTATTTATGCTCTGGATTTAAGGTTTGGAAGTTTAAATACATGCTTCAGCTTGATTCCATTTGTTTAAGTTATGAAACTAAGTCTGAAATGTTTTAGATAAATTCTAGGGTTAATTTTTATATTCCAAGTTATTTTATTTGTTTAAACTTAAACCTTGGCCTTTAAATCTTAGGTAGGTTTTTAAGTGGAAATTCTCTTAGATTTATATTTAAACAGTTTTCGAAATATTAATGTCAACAATTTAAATTAGATTCAAACCCCTAGTTTCTAGATAAACTAATCATAGATCTCTTCCCAACATTTTATTAAAATTTAACCCTAAATATATTTTCCTAAAGAACTTGCAAACGCATACGACCTTATTATAAATTAAAACTGAGCTTCAACAAAACTAATAAAAACCTGTAATAAAAATAACACATTTTAAACTTTGTTTCAACGTTAAGATAATTATTAACTAAATAAATTATAAAACAATCATACCAGTGATTGATCGAATCTCTTAATTTACCAACTCAAAACTTATAAATAAATCATAGTGCTCGTAGATTGCATATTGTAGCAAACGCATCATCTCAATACATAATTACTCATAAAACTATTACATATAAACGAGACATAACATTATATGTATGTTGTAAAAAAAAATTATAAAACAACTATAAAAAATACCAAAGGTGTGAAGGCCAAGAGCCTATTAACGTTTCTTTCAAATCATACTATTAAAATACTAATACTTCTAAACATTATTTAACACATTAACGAAACGTGGGATTACAACCTTCAACACACTCAAAGTATCTACGAACCGAGGATTGAATCATGTAAATACAAGCTAAAATAAAGACATCATATTCTCTGTTTCAAATGAAAAGTGTGGGCCAAGTGCTTACGACTGCTTGTGGAAGGATGAACAAATCAAAATCAAACAGAGTTACTTTCTCATCAACCAAATGCATCCATTACAACAAAAAAATTTCACCATTCATATCAATTATCAAGTCATGGCATCATGTGTACCATTGTAGAGCAATGCCACTATTAATTTAAAGAAAAGCATTGCAAACACAACGAAAATCCCATTAAGAATTATTTAAAAACAAAAATCCATTTCATAGCAAATGGTAAACCAAACACATAGAGCCGAGTATCTTTTAACGAGTCATAATATCAATTTTACAATTACAGAGCCATGCAAAGGCTTCACACAGTCGCATTGACATAGTTCCCAAAACGAATCGAATAAACCCCAACATCCAACCAAACAGTGAGTAGCGAATGCATTACAATAGACATCTCCCAGAACGAGTATCGAAACCCTTTGAGAAATCGAGCAAGTTCAAATGTATGGGTACAGGCCAATTGTCATTCGTGTGGCTTACCAGGAATCGTCGCATAGGAAACCCAACAATCTCTATCTTCCCAAAACACAAAGTACCCACGCTCTTCTCACCTTCACAACGAAAACAAAATAGGATCAAAAATATGCAAATAAAATGTAAACCAAACAAAAAACGAAAATGTGCAGTCATACGAACATTGCATACCTTCTAATGAGCTCAAGGTAGTCAATTTGTGTTGCGGAGCATGAAACCTCCCTCCAATTAACAATGAAAACAAAAAAAAATAACATAGAAACCATAATGAAGCGCATAAGGAAGAGTGCCTATGAAAACCAATATGCATTCAATGCACCAACCTGGCCACCACCTCCATGCAAATCAAAACCCACAAGTCTATAGTGTGGCTTCACACTTAGTAGTACCATATTAAACCCCATCAACATAGTTTGTAAAACCCTTTCACAATGTGAATATGCCATAACATAAAAGGATCCACTTTCAAGTTTAAAGCATACAAGATGTTACAACCAAAGTCTTTAAACCTTCATCACGTACTTTCTAAAACATGTATTAATATAATCTCTTTTCACCATATTTATAAAGTATAGGCTAGGCTTATGACCCTTTGTCCTCTTTTAACTTTTGAGCATAGGAATAGCATTGTTTAGGTGTTTATAAACACATGCATTAGTTCATGATGAACTAAGTAGACCCTGTAGCATAGGAACCTTACCTTTCTGAGTGGACCTTTAAGGGACAGAACCCCACCAATCCACCCCTTGACACACAAAGTTAAGTTAGTGTCTTCATAATGAACAATAAACAAATTAAATAAACAAAGAATGAAAATAAGATGTAAAATAGAGCAAGTATCGACAATGAACATAAATAAGATAGACAGGAAAAGTAATCTTATAAGCACATCGAAGTGTGGAATAGTAATATGTAAACAACATCATCACACAGAAAAAACACATAAGGAAAGGAGAAGACAGAACTTAGGTTCAGATCTTCAAACAAGTTTTATCCCGCAGTAGAAGATTAGATGTTCTTAAGATCTAGCATTTTATTAGCCTACAAAATTATTTATTTATTTATGATGGATTTTAGGGACATTGCACTTGATGAGAATTTTGACCAAATTATAAATTACCTTAAACCATATGTCTTATTTTTTAATAATTTGATTAAGGTTTTGACAAGATTTTGTTAAACTTGTAAAGTCAATGATAAATACTATATTAATTTATTGCTTAAATGCATTAAGATAAAAGAAGCACAATTATAAGTTATATATTTATTTTCCTCAACCTATATTAGATCCAATTGAAAATCTTGTTATGGACAATAAAACTATTTGATTTTGGCTTTTAAAAATTAATTTTTGGTATAAATTTATTTTCTTTATAAATAATGAAAGAAATGATTATCAATAGTCACACTAATTACATTTCAAATCTTAGTTAAAAGAAAATGATAATAGATATGTTTATTTGATGAATCTTATTCCAAAAAACAAATAAAACTTTCAAACAAGTTTAGTTACATATCTCTTATAAGCAACCTTCCCAATAAAAGGTTAAACTCACATCCAAAGATATTGAAAGGGACCCAATTTCTTGAAATGTAAATACTTTTATCTTAACTTTTTTATGTGTTTAAAAAACTTTACACACAAGTTTGGGTGGATTTATATTGTTTTTATTCTTTTATTTTATAATATAACATGGATTTTTTAATTACTTTTTCATTTGGTTTTATTTATTTTATTTTATAAGTTAACATGAATTTAATTTTTGAACTACTCTTTATTTTTTGTATTCTTATTTTAAATAAGTGACAACATCTCCTCTGTATTGGAATGTAGAATACTTAGTTACTGTTGGTGCATAAAAACAAAATCACCATCAAAATCTATCATGTGATGAAAGCCACAAATTGAACACAAACCTTAACATCCAAAATGGAATGGAAAAGAGAGCACATGCCAATCAAAGTAAAGATTAAAGAAGTGAGCCTTGCCAAACCAAGAAAGCAACCACCATCAATAGAGGAAATCACAAACTACCTTATCTTTGCACTCATGCAAATATGGCAAACAACTTTAATGCCAATCTTACAATTACTTAAAAATGGTAAATAATTTTAATATATAGGTTAAGAATGTTAAATCATATATATATATGTTTTGTTTATTGAAATGATTTTTATAAATTACATTAAAATAGGTAGTTCCCCATTTATTTTAGGATAGTACCCAATGTTAATCTAGATACTCTGTGCTAGCATAAACAACTCTCAATCACTTGAGTTAACCCACAGGAGATGGACCACAAGTTAAGTATCACAAGATGAAATTTGAAAATACAACCAAAAAATAAATATCTTAACATTACACTTCTCTCATTTTTCTACAATCTAATAAAAAGAATTTTTCTAATCCACCCTAAAGTGGAAAATATCAACACTTATCTAGATTAAAAAAACTATAAATTTATATCATATATGTACACATCCAGAATTTTTCTAATCCACCCTAAAGTGGAAAATATCAACACTTATCTAGATTAAAAAAACTATAAATTTATATCATATATGTACACATCCAATCCAGATCAAGGCACCGCCGATCAGAAGATTCATATAAAACTCCATAAATAAAGGCTAGAGATCCATAATTTGATCCCCGTAGCATTCTCTTATAGTATTTTGTGATCGTGACTGTACAAAAATACACTTGATTTGAAGCTTGATGAAAGATCAGCTTATTGATGTAGCAATGGTTGGTACATAGTTGGCATTGGCATCCTTGTAGGAAGCCACCCATGGAGGAAGAAAAGGATCAATCCTGAAGGGATAATCTCTACAAGTGCATAGTATATGAAATGTATAATTGGGTGATTTTTCATCACCTCAAGCTGGGAAGCAGGCACAAAACAAGACCTTACTATAAAACAAGCTACACATACCGCTGTTACACACTTAACCTCATGAAGCTTTCTCATGCGCCTTCTATGCTCAAGTGGAAACCACATGAGCATTGAAAAAATCCTTCGTCCATATACCCAGAAACCCAATGCTGCAATAAACGATGCAAGAACAACCAACAATGTTCCAACAATCTCCAGCAATACATTGTTGCCATCCCTCCACATGAATATCCAAATGCACACCTTACTAGCATAAATAACGATATTCATAAGAAGATAGGCTGGCCAAATTGTCCTGTAAATGGTTGAATTTCGTCGTGCCAGATGATATATCTGTGCCCAAAACAGCACAAGCAATGTATATGTGGACAAGAACAGCAATCCGGGGAGTTCTAGTAGTGCGACGGCAAAAGCTCTTGGCTTCAACGCAAAAGCCTGATTGTAAAATCCAAAAAGAATAGCCCTTAGTCCACAAACAACGAAGTTCATGAAATAGAAAACCTTTTGTGGTGTACGCACAATTTGTCGAACTCGTAATTGAATGAGAATGATCTGTACGAGGGCCACAACAGCAACAACCGCATAAGCAACAGAGAGGACTGTGTACATCTGCCACTTCATCTCCTCCAACGACGTGCCTGCTGCTGCGACGATACCCGCGTACCCTACTATCGACCTCGCCATGCTAATCAGATTTGAGAATTTACTACAATATCAATGTGCTACCACCACACAAGCGATTATACATAATTTATATATGAACGTAGATTTCTAGGGTTGTAGAGCCGACATGCGACGGTGTTGCTCTCTTTTTGACATGATAGAAAATCAGGGTATATACATAATTTATATATCTAGCGTAGATTTTTCTAGGGTTGTAGAGCCGACACATGATAGAACATCAGGTATCGACTATTCCTCTAAACAATGTCGTCCCACTCCACTATCTCAATGGGTGTTCTGTCCAATATTTAGGGTGTGTAGGCTCAAGTTTAATGCTATTCAATTGGATATTGGTTTAGTGATCTATTCTAATTTTAGCTCAGCTGTGTATATATACAAATACAATATGCATTTTAGATATTATTTCAGTTTTTGGACTTGCTTAACCATATCAACAAGATTAACTCAATACATGAGGTATTCATTTCATGGTAGTAGTATATTGTTATATAGATAGACTTTTTAATTTGAGATTTGGGGTCGACTACACCCTATACTTTTTCATGTATGAACAGGGATGAGACAAGTTACTAGCTAGATTGATTTTATGGTAGTTGTTCAAAATTCTAAATAAACAATTATAAAAAAGAATATAAAAAATAACTGCTTGTTAGATGATGAATGGATGATAGCAATGCATGGATAACTCATAGCTCATGAATAGATAATGGATGGTAGGATCTATCTCTCAACCATTTGATGCTTATCCACTTGATCCAACCATAAACTATGTGGGTGTGCTAGTTATGCTTAAATGCATCTTTATTAAGATTTAAATAAGCTTAATTAAAGGATGGTTAAATAAACTGGCAATTGCAATTTGTTCTTGTATTTTCATATGAGTTTTTGTTTTTGTTTGTTTATTAAATATTATTTGTTTTGCTTATATTAACTCTAACAATCTAGTACGAATAATGGATATTAAATTATATATTTTAGCTTTTGTTTGAATGGTTGGTTGTGTCTATGGGCATTCACCAGCCTGGTAAAGATATTGCTCATATAATCATTTATTTACATAGAAATCTCTCTAAATTATAGATTCTTAAAGACTCAATTGCTCACTTCAAGCGTGAGCCCATACTTGGCAACTCTATTTTTGTTATCATTTAAAATAGCTCCATATGTAAACCTAGTTAACAACAGAGCCATAGATTTTGTGACCTTACAGAACTAAGTGGTTGCTTTGCACTCAAAAGATTCATTCTTCCATTCTTCTCCCTCCTAAATGCAACTCTAACAACAACATGCATTGAGAAACTATGAAGAACAACATTTAAACCCAAGAAAGGACAACAACATGCAATGAGAAACTATGAAGAACAACAATCAAACCCTAGAAAGGAACTTTGTACGATGTTAATGACAAAGAGCATGTAGAATAATGGAGGTCTGAACTATAGACTACATACACTACAAGAGAAACCCATTTTATGACAGAATTTTCTATGGAAATTCATTGGATTTTTATTACATTAAAAATTTAAATTTTTGTTTTTGTTTTAGAATTCTGTATGAGTTAATGTATTATTATGTCGATAGACATTTATATATTATTTCAGATTTTAGACTAGCTTGAGTTGATCAACAAAATTAACCCAAGTGTAACAAGTGTACAGTGTTACGTTGCACCGCACATGTACCCATTGCACCTTCAGGTGTACCCCAGAGAGAGAGGTCCAATTTTTCCACCATGAGGGGTGTTATTGAGCAATGGGGGTCATGGTCGGGCCCTTTGGTCCTCCTTTAGGGATACTATAGTTTAATGGCACTGCTACCTACCCTTTATAGGGGTTTTAACCTTAGTGTTGGTGTCATTTTATTAAGCATGATCTTGTGAGCATTCAACTTTCCTCCTTAAGCATTTGAATCTCTGATTTAATTATATATTTGTACAGCCTATTACTTTATGTGGTTTGATTATGTAAACTTATTCAATGCAATTTTTTGTTATGCACCAATTTCAGTTTCCAATTCGAGTGGATCTATGCATGTTTTCAAGCAATTTTTGTGAGTTCAATTGATCTAAGATTGGGCTTAGTTTCCACATGGTATCAAAGCCTCTTTAGCTCAATTTTTCTTATCTATTATTTCCTTTGTAGGATCGACATCACTCTCCCAGGGAGTGCATTAAGTCCATTAAGGGCGTAGTTACTAAATAAATTGATCAATCTCACCATATCATCTTGACTTCATTCAACTACTTCGAATGAAAGGCACAGAGGGAGATTCTGATAAGGAGAAAAGACCTCTTCAGAGGGACCATGGAAACTGATTCCGAGCCCAATGCAGAAATAGAGAATATCAAGTGGCACAATAGGAGGGATGAGGCTTAGGGTCTCTTGTGTCTCAACATTTCCAGAGACCTTATTTTCCATCTAGATGGATTGACATCACCAAATTAAGTATGGGAGAAACTCCAAACCTTATTTGGAAAAATATATGAAATCAGGGGACATTTACTGGAGAATGAGCTTGCCTCATTGATTCCAAGCAATTTTGAGTCCTTAGAAGTCTACTTCCCCAAGTTCAAATCCTTTGTTCTTCAGTTAAAGTAGTGTGGCATTGAAAAGAAAGATGAACAACTAGTCTTTGACATACTTTCGAAGCTTGGCCCTCACGATTCTATGATTGTATCGACCTTCCATGCCACAAAGTTGATAGTTAGAAACTGGAAGATTCTTTCACTTGCAGAGTTCATGGAATCCTTGACCCATGAGAAAGATAAGTTGGTCATGATGACAACCATCAAACCTTCCAAAGATCAAGCTTTGGTTGCTGGAGATTCAAACATGGATTCCAAAGGAAAAAAGAAATCTAATCCAAAGAAGCCTCCTAATCAAAATAAAGACAATTCCAAGTCTCATTAGGAGTCTTCAAGTTCTAATATTAATTCCCAGAAGAAGAAAGGTAAAGGTGAAATAAACAAGTGCACATACTATGGTAAGGAATATCATCGAGAGAGCTCTTGCATGAAGAAACGAATTTATATGTTGACTCAAATCCTTGAAAAGCACAACATCTCTCTTCTTGAATGCACAAATAAGGAGGGTAGATCAAATTTTGAAGATAAGGAGAGAGTTCATGCATTGGTTTCCATCATTGCAAGATCCTCTTCCTTTATCGTTAATTATGGAGCTTCAAGACACATGGTTTTGACAAGGGAGGCCTTCTCCTCTCTTGATGATTTGAATGGTCCTAAAATTATTTTGGGAGATGATTCTGAAACCAAAAGTAAAGGGAAGGGTGGAATAGATCTTGATAATGGTTCCTTCAATAATGTTTTGTATGTCCTAGGTATTGCTGCCAATCTCTTGTCAGCCTATCAGATGACCACACTAAGTCTCATAAGAAGGGTGTCTTCTCTCCCAATGATGTCGAAATCACTGAAATTTCAAATGGTAGAGTCATAGAAAAAGATTTTTTTTATCATAGCTCCAAAGTGTACAAGTTCTCACACTTCATGCCCTTCTCAAACCCCTCTTCTCTCCTCACTCATGCTAATGAAGCTGTCAATTTATGGCATGAAAGGTTTTTCCATCTAAACTACAAATACCTATATTATTTGTGTGACAAATACATGGTCATAGGGTTTCCCAAAATCAAGTTTTCTAAAGGAGTCTATCAAGGATGCATCCTAGGGAAAAACCCAGAGCACAAGTATGAGAGAGACAATCATGAGTGAACCTCTGCACCCCTTGAGCTTATTCACAGTGATATCGGTGGTATTTTCCCTCATATGTCAATGAGTAAAGACAAATATGTCCTAACCTTCAGCGATGACTTTTCCAAATACGGTTGGGTCTTCTTCCTCAAGCACAAGTTAGAATTTTTTTACCTCTTCAAGGTTTTTAAAGCCTTAGTTGAGAACCAATCTGGAAGAAATCTCAAGGCCCTCGGATCTGAAAATGGTGGTGAATATGTCAAATCTGAATTTATAAAATATTTTGAAAATGTAGGTATCCAAATGCAACATTATATTCCTTACACACCTCAGCTAAATGGTGTTGCTGAGAGGAAGAATAGATCTCTCAAAGAGATGGCCACTTGCATGATGGATTCTAAAGCTTTTCGACCAAATTTTTGGGTTGAAGAAATCAACTATGCATCCTATATCTAGAATAGGGTACCTCACAAATATATTGATGGAATCACTCCTTTCAAATATTGGAGTGGAGACAAGCCTAATGTGTCTCACTTTATGGTTTTTGGCTCTAAGGCTTGGTCTAGAATTCCACCAGAAAATAGGAAGGATTTGGAACCCCAAAGTCAAGAATGCGTATTTGTTGGGTATTCAAAATTTTCCAAAGGGTATAAGCTGATCAACATGAGCGCTCAAAAATCCTTCATTGAAATGAGTGTTTAGTTTGAAGAAGAGCTTATGCCAATAGCAAAAATTGGAGAATCCTCTTCAGCACCACCACCTCTGATTGTAAGTCAAGACTCTAATAAGTTTTATGATTCTTATATGTCTATTACAGGTACTAACACTCATACAAGACAAAAGTTGAAGCAAATACCATTCAAGTAGCTGGGGAACTAGCTGGGAGTCCTAGTGATCCTAGAAGAACTAGATCTCAATTCAAGAGGGTCCTTTCTATCAAGGAATCGTGCTTTGCTGAGAAGTGTTATTTGATGGTTGAATCATATCCACATACATATGAAGAAACATGAGAAGATCCAAGACGAAAAATAACCATGAAAGAGGAATACCATTCGCTCCAGAAGAATGAGACATGGGAACTAGTCAATCTTCCATAAGGGAGAAAACTAATCAAGTGCAAATGGGTATTCAAGACAAAGTTTGCTGCTGATGGATCTCCTATAAAGTATATCCCAAGTTTAGTGGCCAAGTTCTTCTCCCAATTCCAATTCATTGACTACAATGAGACCTTTTCACCAATGGAAAATATGGACTCTATAAGACTAGTTTTGTCCATTGCAGCTTCCAAGCAATGGGAGGTACATCACATGGATGTGAAGAGTGCCTTTCTACATGGAGATCTAAAAGAAGAGATATATATGCAGCAGCAATAAGGTTTTTTTACTAATCCATATATTGTGTGAAGGTTGAATAAGTAGCTATATGGGCTAAAACAAGCCCCCGATGCTTGGTATACCAAGATTGATGGCTTTCTGCTATCACAAAACTTTAGTAGATGCAAGTATGGTCCAAATGTATATTCAAATTTGATTCATGGTTCAATCATTATTATTGTTTTGTATGTGGATGACCTTTTGATGACAGGAAGTTCCATGAAAGAAATTGCCTCCTTGAAGGATGCGTTGAACCATGCCTTCTCCATGACTGATTTGGGATTGTTGAGCCAATTTTGGGGGCTTGAGATTTCTCAAACATCCCTTGGAATCAAATTACATCAGTCCAAGTATGATTCATACCTACTAAAAAATTTCAACATGAAGTATTTCAATCCAAGCAAGACTCCTTTCATCTCAAGATTTAAGATTGAAGAAGAAAATTCAACTCCTTTGGTAAACAACACACTGTATATGTAGCTAGTTGGTTGTCTGCTCTATTTGGCTCACACTCGACCTGATATTTATTACGCAGTGAGTCTGGAATATAGACACATGGATCATCCACATGACATCTATTGGAGGGGAGCAAAGAGAATCTTTCACTTTGTGCAATGAACAAAGACACATGGGATTCACTATGTTGCAAAATTTGACCTAGAGTTAGTTGGTTTTACTAACTATGATTGGTCAGGTGATAACATTGATAGAAAATCAAATTTTGGATATTTGTTTATTCTTGCATATGGAACAATCATATGTTCAAGTAAAAAGCAAAGTTCCATTGCAATTTCTTCTACCGAGGCAGAATACAAAGGAGTTGTGAATGCAACTAGTCAATGTTTGTGGTTGCAGGGTATACTTGGAGAATTTTGGGATTGAATATGACACTTACACAGTCATTTATTGTGAAAACCAAAAGACTATTTGAATCTCAACGTACCTATTACAGAGGAAGTGAACCAAACACATCGATATCCACATGCACTACATCAGAGGGCTTGTGCATGACGAGGTCATTGCTATGCACTATTGCCCATGATCTGATCAAGTTGTAGACATCTTCACCAATGAATTCTTTGAAAAGACATTCAAAAATATCAAATCACTACATGGGATATCCGATCCTATGGTGAAGGCTGATTGAAGACAAGATTTCACAAGAAAATTTTCATGTCCATGTTTAAGGGAGGATTTTCTCCTTTGTGGTTTGCCTCTTTCCTTGTTTTTTATGGACAAGTAGTATGTAAAGGGTGAATAAGACTTGTTTCCAGGCCCTATATATATGATATATTTTTGATATTTCACATAATTCAGGATTAATAGAGGGTCTTAGAATAATAACAAACCAATTCCCATACTTAGGATACATTAATTAATCATTTTGGTTAATTTCCTAGATCCTACATTAGCTAGTTGGCATTCACTTGCACCACTTGGTCAAAAATTTCCTAAAATGACTCTAGGAGAGCCTTCACAAGATTCTAGATAAGATTTTGAAAAATCAACGTAATTCCCATTTTAGTAAGTGCACATTCCTGCCTTATCCAGATTTAGTCTGTTTTTCAACAACTTTTAAGGCAAAAGGTGAAAGCTAGTCACATGGCATCTGCGTTGTTTTTTGCACAACTCATCCTCCATATTTTTCTCTCGTGAAAGCATGAGTATATTGAATTTCCATCACTTATCAACTGACATACCTTATTCATCCAATTTTTGAGCTTCTTGACTGGTTTGGAAAGTGTTTTATGCACCTACGGGGACTTTTTACTTTTAGTAAGCCTGCTTTTGTGAGTATTCAACTTGCCTCCTTAGGCATTCAAATATTTGATGTAATTCTATATTTGGAAATCCTATTACTTTATTAATTTGGATGATGCAAACTTATTCAATGCACGTTTATGTTATGCACCAATTTCAATCTCCAATTTTAGTGGATCTATGCATGATTTCAAGAAATTTTTGTGAGTTCAATTGATCTAAGCTTGGGCTTATTTCCACAAGAACTTATTTGTAGTGAAAGGATTTATCCGTTTAATCATTCTTGCAGTAGGGGAAATATTATCTGCTTTAGTGCACACAACATTTCTTTTGATGCACCCATCTTCTTGGATGCAATCATGCCATAGTCTTTCGCATATGGGCTTATCTTCTCTTATGTTTACCGAAGCCAAGAAAGTCTCCCATGAGGAAGGAATCCCATCAATGGCAGTTTGAAGGTCATCCTAATATGTCACCACACTGATGCTTTCTAGTTGATCTTTCACTTGTGAAATATTTGTGAAGATGGATGTTACAATCTCATCCTTCTTCATATTTAGGTTGCACAACTTATTCTTCAAAGTCATATTTTGAGTGGGAACCTTCTTCTCATACAAGTTCGTAACAGTTTCAAAACACTCCTTTGTTGTCTTCAACGGTGTGATAACCGACATGATATTGTCCTTCACGGAGTCATATATGATCCTCTTTTCCTTTGCTTGATTCTTCTTGTAATTTACTCTTGTTGCATTAGTGGTGGGATCCTGTACCACTAAAGTCATGAATGAATCAAGATCATGCTACTCGAGAATGTTCAACACTCTTGGCTTCCATGTGTTGAATTTGGAAGTACCTTCAAGGCGGTCTTCTATTTAAATAGAGATTGATGTCATGGCTTAAATATTTTTCTCAACTCTAAAATATCTATGGAGTCTTAGCTTACTTCACAAAAGTAATCTCTTTCACGCCCTATGTGCTGATACCATGTGAATGTTTGAGCAATATCGGAGAAGCTTGAACTTTAAAAAATTTATCAATCAATTTCAGCACATATGTATCTCATAAATGAACTAGATATGAATCTCATAAATATATCAGCCATATATAAATCTGATAAATATATTAGCCACACAAATCAACTTCATAAATCAGCCATACAAATAAACTCCATAAATCAGCCATATAAATCAATCAACCATGAGAGACAATATATACCCTCGGAAAACCCTCCAAACAAGAAGGATGAAAAAGAAACAATTATTTGAGTATGATAGATAGATTTTCAGAGAATGGTTTACAACTCATAAGTATATTTCCCTATAAGAGATATCACCTCAGCAATAGAGAAGAGAGATTCAATACAACACTATATCAATTGTAATGAACATGCCAAGTTCCCAACACTTTAATGATGAGCCAAAAGGGCCTAGCATGCATAATGGTAGTGAATGGAAGTCTCCAGAATAGTCTTGGGAAAATTAAATAGCACATAGAGAGAGAGAGAGAGAGGAGATTAACTAAACTCATTTCATGCAAACATTAGCTCCCTCCCAACCGCTAGTTCTAAGTTGGCACTTAATATTCTCTTGCATGTAGAATACATGCACCCTTATTTCCTCAATTTAGCTTTAATTGAATGTTCACTGAACTGAAATTAATGCAAACTTGCTAAAATGAATGTGAATTGACTGATCTGATTGTGAGCTAACTGAACTGAATTCAATCTTCAACTGAATGCATGACCATAAATTTAGGAGACTAGCTAAATCTCTTTGGTGCTTCACAATCAGTGCCATCCATGCACAATTTATTTTATTAACTTTTGCATGGATATTTTTAGTTAATTGATGCATGCTCACTTAGTTAACATGATAACTTAGGTGTGTCACTCTTAGTGCCATCCATGCAAAACATTTTCATGGATGTCTGTAGGTTTCTTTTAATTAACTGAAACACATAAGCTTTATTAATTCAATTTTACTATTTTTATGTTTGCGTGGATATTAGAGAGATCACTTATTTAACTAATACATTCTTTAAATAAAGCTTGAAGTGAAGCCTTTATAATTTGATTTCACTTGGAGGTAAATACAAACAATTCAAATCCATTCTCTTTCATTATGCTTTATCTCATTATCATTAATTAAATATTGAATGGCCCATATGTGTATTTTATCTATCCATCTTATCATATCATACTCAGAAGAATTATTTCATACGGATGATCATATATACTACCCCAGGTCATATAGTCATATGCTAAAATAATTCACTCTAGCGGTAGCTAATCCCTAAAGGAGACTTATAGCACCAGGTGACCATGAATAGCAATATATCACATAGTATAATCGCATGAGTTGATACAACACAAGTCTATCTCCATAATTGGATATCCATTCTCATAGGGTACCATCTATGAGAATCATTGGCTTGATACAACACAAGTCTAGACTGGATACACCACAAGTCCACAGTCTTGATACAACAAAAGACTAGTCTTGATACAACAAAATAATCCAATCTTGGTAAAACACAAGATATCAGTACAAGCATCCCATCTCAATACCTAAGGACATAGATATGACTTGATACAACACAATGTTCTGAATTGATACCACACAAGTCCCTAACTTGATACAAGATAAGTTCCTTAACTTGATACAACACAAGTCCCTGACTTTATACAATACAAGTCCCTAACTTGATACAACACAAGTTTCAGAGAATGACTCCTGATGTTGTAAATTTAACAATTATGGCAATGGATTTCTTCACTAAGTGAGTTGGATTTCTTCACTTGTTTCCTACATTTGATTGCTTCAGCACTGCAGCTACATGGTTCTTCTTCAGTAATGTCATCTCCCACTTTGGATACCAATGTAGTTAGTCTCTAATAATGGAACCCATTTCCACAATCAAACTTTTGAGCAGTTACCATTGTTTTTATTATTCACACACAAGTTCTATACATCTTATTACCCTCAAGTTAATGGACAAGTTGAAGCCATAAACAAAGTTCTCAAAACTATGCTCCAACACATAATGAATAAGAAAAAATCTAATTGGCACAATATGGTATTCCTTGTGTTATGGGAATAAATAATCTCAGTTAAAATTGCCACGAATTTTACTCCATTTCACCTTGTCCACACTATTGAAGAAGTACTACCTATTGAGTGTTATATCCCTACACTCCAATTCATTGTGGAATTGTTACTGGATACCTCGACTCTTGGGAAACAACTATTTACTTTGGAACATCTCGATGAATAATGTTGGGACTTGCTACAACAGAATGAGGCCATGAAGCTTCAATCCAAAACGCACTATGACCACCAATTTTTCCCCCATACCTTTAAAGAGGGGTATTTTTTCCTAGTGTTTAAGGATAAAAAGGACTCAAGACCAGGACCATGGAAATTTGTATCCAAGTGGATCAAAAAATATGTCGTAAAATAATGCCTACCCAAAGGGGCATATATCTTACAATATTTGAAAGGAATAACCCTCAACATCCTTGTCAACAGGTTGTACATGAAATTATTCTATATGTAACAGGTGTGCCATGGTGTTGTTCTTATTTCTGCATTATTAATACCTTTGTCATATCCTTTTCTACACTTGGGTATTTGTGTCGTATGTGCAAGATATCAACCTTACCATGAAGACTTTTCAAAATCCCATTTACAATGGCGGATGACTCTTATCACATGTATCATCCTCAAATTGACATATATGCAACATATTTCCTCTATTTACATTGAATTTACTAGTACTCCCACTAATAATCATAGGGTCCTAATTCCCAGTAACAATGTACCATCAACATTGTTTCTAAGAATAATATGCTCCCCCCATGGGAATGCATGTCATTATAATCCCCATGATAATCTAGAACCCATGATTTCAAACCCCCACAAGTCCAAGGAATTTGACTTCACTTGAAAATATCCACCCATAGTTCATTATTTCAATAGTTGTGCATTTACTCCCCCACCTTCAACGGTCAATTCCATTAAATTCCTCAACATGTGTTATGATCTAGATTCACAATTGACCACTCGTACCTCCATGATCAATTCACCATTCACAAATCTCCCTCATATCACCGCTCATGAAGACAACAATGGGCCCTCACCCTATGAATAAACCAATTCTATTCAATTATTCCCATAGGAACAATCTACATTGCATTGATTCATGGGGCACCTATCTTTGCATTTGCACCATAACCTTCACATCATTTTCGAAAAAAAATATCGACACACTGAAAACTATGGGAACTATATCCATCATCAAAATTGAATCCCCGACTTACCAAAATCTACAAGACTCTCACCCATAATCAAATTTGTCCCACTACATGCTCAAAACCATGGGGACCCAAACAATTATTATTTATGTACAAATGGTTCCATAATCCACTCAAATCCATGGGAACTACCCAATTATTTTAATACAAATCCTCTGGTCACCTTTGATCAATGTTGTAAAAGTCTCAACATCTTGAGCATTATCAGTTTTGACGGTCAGCATTCCCTCGATATTGAATCTCCAACAAATCCCTTCATCTGTAGTTTGTCTCCCTTCATTACACTTTGTCCCTATATTTTGAAGAACACTGTCATCAGTTCCTCATAAAGTTTACATCAATCAAAGGAATTCATGAGCCTCATGCTTATCAACCAGAATTGTGTTAGGTTAGTCAATCTCACAGTTGCCAAACATAATCTTGTTCGGGAGTATAATACCACTGTCTTATCATTTACTTCATCTCTCAAAGACCAAACCACCATATTATGAGAGTTGCAGTGGTTATAGTGGTACCTTAGAATCTCTTTCAATAAATATAAAGGGTCACCTCGAGCTAAGTAGAGAGGGTCATTAGTAATACCTAACTTAGTGTTCTCCCCTATGCTCAACAAAAACACATCTATTACATCAGGGGGAGTCGTAGATTTCAAAGGTAGTAGTGTTCACATTTTAAAATCATGGCAGTAGTACATCTGGCACAGTGAAGTCCCTAGTTGAACAAATTCACTGGTATTCTCATCTCCCACCCTTGTAGGATTCTCATGATCTTCAACAATTATGCTTCTTCAGCACCAATGACATCCTTTCCAAGATCATCTACTCTCATGGATTGAGGCTAACTTCATCCATGTCCCTAACTTCATCCATGTCCCATTATTTTTATGAGTGGACCCCTCATTCTCCTCATGTTTTAGCCAGTTTCGAATATCTTCATGAGCATGGGTATGCCCACCTCATTTGTATAAAACAACATTATTTGCTACTACTTCACCAACAATCCTCCCCCATGGGAGGAACCTGTCCATCCACACATGCTTCAAAGTTTTCGAGAACATGGGAGAAAACAAAAGAAATGATGATACATTATCATCATTGCAGTATCCTTTGAACCTCATACACCAGGGGGCATCTGTTAACACTCAAATATCACACACATGCATAATTTTTGTGATTCACATTGTAAGGAATCGTCAAAATATAGCATGAAGTCCACCGAAGACATCCTCAACAATATCTAAAAATCAATATGAGTCCAAAAATGCTAAAGAGTAGTCAAAGGACAAGGTTTCACATCTAGCCTTTTGGTTAGGTGCGCTACTATGCATATTACTAGTTCTATGCCCACATAGTACCACTCATGAAGGCCCCTCACCAAAACAAATTCAAAATTGTCTTATCAACATGATGGATGGGAATTTAATAGCTCTCGTTGTGTACCTTGAAGCTAGTTCATGAGTTGATGGGGTTCACATTTGGATCTAGTTGTTGCTTGGGCACCTCTTGTCCTATAAAATGAAGCCCGGGGCATGCATCTTATAAGAATAAATTAGGTAAAGGTTATGCTGATGTAATTGTGATAGATCCCCCTTATATCACACCTCTTCCCAGTTTTTAGCGTTCCCTAAGGTCCCTTTCTTCCTTCCTCCAAGGGGAATGTGTTTCTCTCCATTGGTTCTTAGAGATATATAGAATCTAGTGTGGACAAATAATGACTCCCTAAGGGAGATTGTTTTCCTCCATTTGGATCTCAAATATCCTAGATGAGACTATATGTATTTTCTTGACCATTGGGAAATCTAAAGTGGTTCTTGCACTTGTTTCTTGTTACGGTTTGTATCCCTATTTCCTTTTTTTTATTTCAAGTTATTTTTAGTTTTAGTTTTGTTTTATTTCACTAACAATATCTTGGAAGATATACGTGGATTTATCACATATGATTTATCTTTCTAAATACTAGGCCTAGTCAACAACCTCAATGGCTTCACCCAAAGTGGGAGAGACTGCACACCTTTGTGCATAATTTCCCACAACAGAATGAATTCTCTTGATGAAGTCGGTGGTATTTTGATGGATCAAAATTGCACATGGTTTATATGCAACACATGATGAATGAAAAAAAATGTGTCGCAGTAATATTCATTTTTACATGGTATCTATAGAAACAAGTGGGTGATTCCATGAAGATGGGTAACACTTTTTGGCCAAATTTGGCGATGAAAACCTGATTTTTAACTCATGTGCTAGATAGAAGCCCTCAAAACACATAT
>LPNX011113182.1:0-12482 GCA_001517045.1 Pseudotsuga menziesii
ATATTATAATATGTTATTTAACAATAAAAATATTTAATATGATACTTTGTTCACTTCAAATATATATAGAGATCTTCTTGTAATAAAACATGCAATTATGTGTGCAGCTTAACTTCATTAATCCTACATTTTATATCTTCATGAATATTTTTTCTCACGATTCAACAAATTACAGATTTTCATATACTCCTCCTAATTTATGGCATACCGAACTAGTTATAAATGATACAACATTTCATTTTTTATGACTGTATATTAAAAACACTTGGAGTAAATAAAATTTGTGATCAATAAAAACATTCTTTCTAGGATTAGTTTTTCCAATTTTAATGGAATATTTCTTTAATGCATAATTTTTACAAATTAAATGAAATAAATAAAATGTTTACAAAAAAATTCAATGTTTACTCTAGTGGGGTAAGGGATATTAAAGGAAAAAAAGGGCATACCTCTATTTCCTGCTGAAAATCAGCAATAGATCCCATAGCCTATTTTACATGTGGAGCTACCATCCAATAGTTTGAGTTGTCCTGGTACCTACCCATTACAAAGAGTCAAACCTATTGATCCATCAATATCATAGGAAATGGCAAATGAAAAGGAGGGAAGGTCGAGCATATAAAGTAACACGTTCCTTTTGTATAGTTCCATATGTCTATCAATTTCCTATCTATGTCACCTAGTTTACTCTCACACAAAAGCTTCCAAATATAAGTAAACTCCAATTGATACACTTTCAAATAAAAATAGAGAATATAAAAGTAAAATATAATTCCTCATATGACTTTAGATTGCATATAAATTCTACAACCTACTCCCTGTAACACAAAGGATAAATATACATGACATCACCAATTTAGGAAAATAATGCATCATCCATGGTAATAATGATGTCTCATTCCTAAGGGAAACAAATCTGTTGTTATACAAACTTCAATTTTCTTCGAAAATCAAGATTTCCTTTCTGAATAATAGGCCATAACAACCCTATTATTTCAAATTGACAAATAATTTGTTGGAAGAAAGTTACCTTGAGATGAATATCATGAAAAAACAAATGCTACAAATTTACTATCCTCTAGTATATGAAAAGTATGGCATCAAAAGGTAAATACATGAAACCATAAAGAATGGGCATACTAGAAAAGAATATGGTAGAAAATCTCGACTTTTAACAATATGCTCATTTTATTGAAGCAATAAGCTTTTCAACAAAGAGCAGCATGGAAAATTTCTGGAGGTCTCAATAGAAGGATTATGGACATCCTCCAAATTGCATAAGGGTTGAAATCAATCTACTGGCACTACCATTGTCAAAGTAAAACCTACTAAGAATAATGTAAACAACTTGACCCACAATAAGTGCCAAAATGGTGAATATTAGAAGCAACCACTAGATCCTCTTCGTTGCAAACAACCTTCTATTGTGAAATATTTTGATCCTCTTCCTTGCAAAGGACCCTCTTGTGAACATGGATTATATCAAACCCATTTGTCAGGAACATGAAGTATAGAAAATCCCACCTGGTATATGAGTCCCTAGATATTGGAAAGAATAAAGAGACTGATCCCAAAAGAAGAGGTAGGATTTAATAGTGTAAACAAAATAGTTAGAATGGACCTTATGGTTTTCTATGTCAACTTGGGAAAGAATATTTTCTCTCAAAATGTTGGTGTATGAGGAACCCATCGACTGAGATTATTTTTACAACAAAATTATTATTGTGGCCTTATAGACATATCACATTATTATTGTGGCCTTATCGTCAAATTGTGTTTCAGTGAAGATGTGATTTAAGGGAGTGCTTTTGTTCTTTTCCCATCTAGTTTTCGAGGTTGATATGATCGACATGCTTTTCGAGTTTGAGGATGTGATTTTCTAGCTTCGAGAGACTGGTCATTTGAGGTTGCAAATCCTGATGCAAGGTGTCTACCAGAACATCTTGAAGGAGAATTAATTATTCATCAACCATTTCAAAGAGTTTCCCCCCTTCATCATCCAACCATGCCAACACTCTGTTCTTCTCCCTTAACTGTCTGGTAGCCCCTTCAGTTCGTTTCAAAGTTTTCTGACCCAAGTTTGGCTATCTGGTTCTGAGTCAAGATCCATATCTCTGATTCATAACAGAAGGAATCCCAAATAGTTTACCTAATTCTCCACTTTGCTTGAGGCTTTGAAATATAAGGAAGCCTTGAGAATGAGCAACAAGAAATCCAATCGAGTGACAATAAACTACAGCCTCTCAGTTTGTTTGTGGTAATGAGACCCCAGGAAGTGAACACCTATGTCTTCCTCATGACCTTAGTCAGAATCCCATCCAAGAGATGGAGAGAAATTCCCACACACAACATCTTGCAGATAAGACATCTTTGTAGAATTTAAATAAAGACGGAGTGATTCTAGATTACGATCATAGTACCCTTATGATGCGGTGTTAACATTGGTATCGCTCGAATTAGATATTCTTACCACCTATACTATCTATGTGCCCCAACATAATCCATTGAGATGATCATAGTATTTTTTTTTTGTAACTAGGGGAATCGACAACTGGAGACAGGCTAGTACTCACATGACACGGGGTCCACAGATCTAATACCACTACCACTATACCCCTAGGTGCATCCATAGGGCCTGAACCCTGGCACACAGGTAAATTTTGGGGGGATTTGAACACGAGACCTTCCATTTAGAACCAATTTCAACAATTCCACTTTACCACTTGGTCTGCCCCCCCACGGTAAGGCGATCACGGTCTTTAGCCGATGAGATAGAGGTCATATGGTAGGGTAAAGACTTGACTATTACCATTCAAATTCAATGTTCCTTTTTCCAAAAGGACTACCTCATTAGCTGCCTTGTCAAATTCTCCATTAAGCTCATGGAGGATGTGGAAGATTTTAATGTCATGAAAGGATTTCATGAGGAACTTTATTTTCTTGTTGATTTTCCCGAGTATCATATCTTTGGGGTATCTATTGGTAATGAGAGATTGGAGCACAATTCAGGAGTCTCAAAAAACATTGATTTCAATAATATTGTCGGCCTTAGCTTGTTAGAGTCCTTGCCAAAACACTAATTCTTCCGCTATGTTGTTGGTGTCTTCTCCTATTCCCCAAGAATAACTTAGTTCAAGGATTTCACACGAGGGATTCAAGTATTAAATGGCTACCACTATGAAACATAATGTGCAAGTCCCAATTATATAATTTTTTCTAGGAATTCAACACAAGCAAAAATTGACACACATAATAGTCACACCTCTTCATACATTCATTGATTCAAGCACTTTTACTCTTTCTAGTCCCAAAACCGAAAAAATCATAGGGTTAGAGCCACGGTAATTTTTGTGAGAGAGGTGCTAGATTATATTCAGTTTTTTCTCTTATGACTAGGGGAATCGACAACTGGATTAGGTCACTCGTGTGACACGGGGTCCAGGGATCCGTTCCTTCCCCTACTATACCCCTAGGTTCCAAGCTCTTTGTGCCTTTCACCTCGATTACTAAATGAATACCACTATGAAACATAATGTGCAAGTCCCAATTTATATAATTTTTTCTAGGCATTCAAGACAAGCAAAAATTGACATATATAATAGTCACACCTCTTCATACCTTTGTTGATTCAAGCACTTTTACTCTTTTTGGTTCGAAAAGGCAAAAAAACATAGGGTTAGAGGCTTAGAGTTTTCATTCTTGACTCCTTTAGGAATCACACTCATCTTCTCGTAGCATCATATCAACATTTGATGAATAGACTCACTCTAAATTTTTATGAGGGATGATTTTAAGGAACCATAGTTTTTTAAAAGTGTATAAATGTTGGCGAATCTTACTAATTCTTAAAACGGAAGCTATAAAATGTTTGGCCATATTTTTCAAAAAATATTTAATTTCCAAGGATTTTATATCGTTTATATAATAATTTGGTGATTTTTAGGGTGAAAAATGTTGGATTTTAATCCGTCAGGATTATACATTATTGTAAATATTAGGAATATGAAGAGACTCTCGGATGTGTGATCCCAAGATTCACCGTAGATGTATAAATAAAGGCATTCTATGGAGAAATAATAAGAATTAAGGATTTATTCCACCTGACAGTGGTATCAGAGCTCCATAACTCCTGACTGCATGCCTGCGAGTCTACCTTCCATTCTCCTGCTTTCAATCTGCCAAACTCACTTCCATTGAAGAGGCTTGCTGGCTCAACTCTGCCATATGCCCTCTGCGTCCTCTTTCCAGTAGACATTTCAAGAATTTCTACCCATAGTCTAGAATTTTCCAGTATGGCATATTCTCTGAGTGCATATTATTACTTGCATGCCATTCAAATTGCTCATTTCATCGACTAAACCCTAATTTTTGTCCATGCATTTCCTCTGCATGTTGTACCTGCTATTTTCTGTGTTGGATTCTACCTATTATCTATATGCGTTATGCACCTTAATCTTCTTTCCACCAGCGTGAAGTGTGAGACTCCCATTGTGGAGACTATCGTGACCTAGTGTGCTTGAAGGAGCGGTTGTTGTGTTGAGTAGTAAATTTGACTGGAGCTACTATATCTGCGTGAAGGCACTCTTTTGATGCTGCATTGAATAAGCTTCTTTTCTCTACCTGCATTGGTGACTTTGGTTTGGTCCTGTTTTTCCTGCGCGTTCTCCTACGGTGTTTCTCTGCTTGGTGACTACTAGTGCGTTGGTTGCTAGTGCCTACATGTGGCTGCTATGACTTGGTCGAAAGAGAGATTGTATAGTTGGAACTTGGAAGAGTCAGGCCTTTTCTCAAGCTACATGAAGCTTGAATAAGTTGTGAAAACTCAGTGCATGGGGGTAACAATATTGCTACTCTAATTGTTTGTGACCGTTGGGCTACACAAAACCTATTTTTTTGACCTAAGTCTGTGCATTAGAGATTAAGTGAGAATTCGACAAATATTTTCATGTATTTGAAGAGTGTATGATACGACATGTTGTATGAGTTATGCATATGGAGAAATAATGTATGCTGCGAGATTGATGTATTGAAGTAGTGATATTGAAGAATATAAGTCTTTGTGAAGAATTTTCTTTTCTTCAAATTGAAGCTGCATTTTGAATATGAAGTTGTGACCATACCTGTCGTATAAAAAGAGTGATGTGATTTATTTGTTGTGTATTTGATGAGCTTGTGACTGATAGTTGATACGTTGGAGAAGAAGTGCATGTTGCGCTTCTCTTTTCTAAAGTGATTCTCTTCCTTGTGAACTGCTGCGAAGTGAAACTGTGACTACATTTCTAGAGAAGATTGTTGGTGTACGTCTGTATTTTGAAGAGTGTTGCAGCATTGACAAGAAGGCTGCATTCTAATCTCTTGAAGAAATCCTACGTTTCTTTGACCTGCGACCTGCTCCTTTGCATTGGTGAGAGATTGTTTTCTACTAGTTTGAAATCCATTGAAAGCATATTTAAAGTTGGTATTGTAGGCTTGAGAGGATTAAGTTTGTATTCCAAAGTTTGTATGACAATAGCAGAGACATTGACATTGTTGTAAAGCTTGAGGAAGGTGGCAGAGACTTAGACCTGCACCTTTACTCTTTCTTCTTTTTCTCCTATTGTTTTAGTTGCAAGATTCATCACAGAAGATGCAATCTATAGCATCTGTAGTTGGTGCAACTCTCACTGGCAAAGACACTTATCCAGAATGGTGGAGGAAGATCAAATCTTCCTTCATCTACAATGACCTTTGGGACAATATTTGCGAAGGCACCACAATAGAGATAGAAGCTGGAGGGCCCATAACCAGAGACCCAGGACCTCCAGAATCCAAGAAAGATAAGGCCATTTGGAAAACAAAAGACAAGAAAGCTTTAGCGGTAATCACTGCCACAGTCAGTGAAGAGGTGAGCCAGGACATATTGCCTACAAAGTCATGTTTTGAAGCACTAAAAACATTAAAATATCTGTATGATTCACACTCTGAAATGGAATTTATTCAACTAATGTTAAAACTATTCAGTTTTGAAGTAAAAGACAATTATCCCATGTTAGTTGGATTTGAAATCAAAGCTATCATGCACAAGATTCAAGCCACTGGTATGAAACTAGATCTTCCCCTTGCAACATTTGTAAAATCTTTGTATCCTTCTCACTCCAACTATCTTGAGTTGTTGCAAGCAAGTGACAAGTTCAAATCATTGACATTTGACACCCTGGTAGAGAAGATAGCTGACAGAGAGAAAGATTTTGGTAAGAAGACAACCGAGCATTCTGGAGAATCACTTTGCTTTGCTCAAAACGAAAAGAACCACACCAAAGACCAATCCAGTGATCATCCCAAAGGACAAAGAAACAAGAGAGGCAGAGGAAGAAGAAACTTCAGAGGTGGAGGAGGAAGAAACAACTCCATCAAAAGATCAGATTTGAAGTGCAAGCATTGTGGAAAGATTGGACACACAACAGATCAGTGTTGGGCTTCGTGGGACTCCATCAAAGACATACATAACTAGAAGAAAGATGACAATAAGAACCAAGATCCTAGTAAATCTTCAGATTCTTCTCATTGTATTGTTGCACATTGTAATCTTGGTATTAATGAAATGACTTCACTTTCATCTTACACAGATTGTTGGTTACTTGATACTGGTGCAACATCACACATGACTTTTATAAAATACTATTTTGAAGAACTTAATGAAACAATAAAATGACATAGTTTACTTTGCAGATAAGTCAAGTCTTAAATCAAAGGGAATGTGCACCATTCGGTTGAAGATCTCTAGATTCCCTGATTTCTTGTTGAAGAATGTTCTGTATCTTCTAGAGTTGCAGAGAAGCCTACTATCCTTGGTGCAGATTCGACAACAAGGCCATTCCATCCACATGTTTGATGGAATTGTAGAAATAAGAAAGTCCTCTGACAACCAAGTCATCATGACTCGATACGAAGATGGGAAGCTGCTGAAGCTAAAGGGTTCATTTGCAAGGGTTCAGAACTATGCCTACCTCTCTCAGCATGGAGAAGGTAATTTGTCATCATGTTTATTGTGGCATGCAATATTTGGTCATCTGAATTATAACAGTCTTCGTTTGTTGATAAAGAATGGTGTATTTGGTTTGCCCATCATTCCCAAAGAGAATAGAAAATGTGATGCATGTATATTAGGGAAACACAGTAATCTTCCATTCCATGAATCTAATTTCAGAGCAAGTAGGAAATTAGAATTAGTGCATTCTGATTTATGTGGCCCAATTCCAACTCCTTCTACCAATGGGAATAAGTATTTTATGACCTTTGTTGATGACTGCTCAAGAATGTGCTGGATTTCCTCATTAAAGACAAAATTAGAAGCATTTCAAACTTTCAAGGACTTTCATGCATTGATAGAAAAACAAGCACAATCTAAAATTGGTACACTTCGTACTAACAATGGGAAAGAATACACTTCAAATGCTTTTGAAGATTATCTTCGCCAACATGGAATTGCACATCAGACTACAGTTCCCTACAATCCTCAACAAAACGATGTAGCAGAAAGAATGAACAGAACCATAATGAATATGGTTCGCTCAATGATGTTTTTCAAGAATGTAAAACTAATGTTTTGGGGTGATGCAGTGAAATGTGCAGCCTATTTGAGAAACAGAAGTCCCTCAAATTCTCTTGATAACAAGACTCCACATGAAATGTGGTTTGGCCATCTCCCTTCAGTCAGGCATCTCAGAGTTTTTGGTTCCACCTATTATGCCTTGATTCGAAAGGAGCAAAGAAACAAGCTTGGTGCTCGAAGCAGAAAATGCATTTTCCAAGGCATACCATCTGTATGATGAGGTAAACAAGAAGTTTGTTATTTCCAGAGATGTCATTTTTCTTGAGACTAATAAAAATGACCAGTCCATTGAGAGATAGCTTGATCGTTTGGAAAAATATCCTCATCCAAAGAACTATTATGAAAATGAATATGAAATTCCAAACCTTGAAGGGGGGATTCCTATTCTGGATCAACCTTTGGAATTTCCATATGAAGCACCAACTCCCCCGCATGAAGAAGTTCCTACTACTTCACCTAAACAAGATATTCAACTGGATGATGTGATTGAGAGAATTGGAAGACTCAACCTTGAAGGAAATGAAGCACCACCAGCTGATCAACCAGGACCATCACGGAAGATTCCTAAATGGGCCACAAAGACACTTGAAAGTGTCCATCCAGATGAAGTTGGAAAGACGGGAACGAGAAGTTCAAAAAGACATGAAGATGGAGGAGAAGCAGATAATTCAAGTGATGACATGAATGTATCATTTGATTGTGAATTTAATTTATCTGCTAACTTTGAACCAACTTCCTTTGAAGAATATTCTACTCGAGTTGAGTGGAAAGAAGCTATGCAAAATGAGTATGATGCATTCATAAAGAATGGAACTTGGAAGCTGGTTGACCCTCCAGTTGGAACCAAACTAATTGGCTGCAAGTGGGTGTACAAGAACAAATACAGATTAGATGGCTCACTTGACAAGCACAAAGCAAGGCTTGTAGCAAAAGGCTATGCACAGAAGGAAGGAATTGACTATGAAGAAAAGTTTTCTCCTACAGTAAAATGCGCTACCATCCGTACCTTACTCTCTTTAGCTACTTAGAATGGGTGGAAAGTTCATTAGATGGATGTGAAGACTTCTTTCTTGAATGGAGACTTGAAAGAGAATGTCTTCATATCTCAGCCAGAAGGCTTTGTTGTGAAAGGAAAAGAACAAAAGGTATGCAAGCTTGTCAAATCCTTGTATGGACTAAAACAAGCGCCTCACACATGGTATGAAAAATTAACCGAGCATCTTTTGAAGTTAAATTTCGAACATTTTGATCTTGATGATGCAACACTGTTTATAAAGAAAGTTGGAAGATATGTTGTGTATCTTTTGGTGTACGTAGATGATCTTTTGATGACAGGGAACAATGAGGGCTATATAGCATCCATAAAGAAAGATTTGAAAAAGATCTTTGAAATGAAAGATATGGGACATCTCCACTATTTCTTAGGAATTGAAGTCACTCAACATCCTAAGTACATATTCCTATCTCATAAAAAATATGTTGGAGAACTACTAGACAAATTTTGCATGACAGAATGCAACCCTATCTCTACTCCAATGGAACAGAAAATGAAGCTCACATCAAGCAAAGGAAAAGAATTTGAGGATGCAACCAAGTATCGACAACTTGTAGGAAGACTTATCTACCTTACAACAACTAGACCAGATATTTCTTATGTTGTTGGCATACTTTCAAGGTTCATGCATAAACCTTGTGAGGGACACTGGTCATCTGCAAAAAGACTTCTAAGATACTTGAAGGGGACTCAAGACGTTGGACTTAAGTACTCTAAGGTGGATGACTTCAAACTTATTGGGTACTCAAATTCAGATTTTGATAGCGATAAGGAGACATGAGTATCAACTTCTGGATACACTATGAGTCTTGGATCAGCAGCTGTCTCATGGAGATCACACAAACAGTCAGTTTTGGCAGATTCAACAACAGAAGCAGAATATGTGGCTGCAGTTGAAGCAACAAAAGAAATAGTACGGCTCAGGAAGATACTTGAAGATTTGTAAGAAAAATAAGAGAACTCCACTCCATTATTGATCGAAAATACTTCTGCAATCACGCTGGCTAAGAATCCTAGATTCCATGATTGAACCAAACACATCAACACAAAGTATCATTTCATTCGACATCATGTAGAGGCCAAGACAGTCCATCTTCGACATTGTTCCACAAATGATCAAGTTGCAGACATCTTCACTAAAGCGCTTGGACGAGAAAAGTTTGAAAGATTCAGAAACATGCTCGGACTTACTAACACCCCTTTGGATTAAGGGGGGGATTGTTGGAATATAATCCGTCAGGATTATACGTTATTGTAAATATTAGGAATATGAAGAGACTCTCAGATGTGTGATCCCAAGAGTCATCGTATATGTATAAATAAAGGCATTCTATGGACAAATAATAAGAATTTAGGAGTTATTCCACTTGACAAAAAAAATTTACCCCATCAAATTTGAGCAAAACAAGGCTTCAAAAAATGCAAAATGGTGAATCTTTTTTTGGAGAAAAACATGGAAAAATAGCCCATTGGGCTAAATTTCACCCCTAAAATTATCCCTGATTTTTATCCTTTTCAACTAAAACCAACACATAGTGCATGGGTGTAGTTGATTCAAGGACACTTGGACTTGAATTATGAGATGTTAACTTCTAGAAAAAATATTCTTCCTTCTATCTCCAATTCGCATGTGGTGTTGCATATAATCTCCTCTTGTGTTCTAGGGATGAGGGTTAACTCTTTGTTGATATATATCTTTATATTATGACGATAATATAGAACCCAATCATTGTAATTGGCATACAAAACCTTCACTTCCTTCCACTCTTGGAAAGTATTATCCACCTACCTATACCACATAGTCATAGATAAGTGGACCACACACCTTGAATCCTCAATACAACAATTAAATAATGTAGTTCACACTATAGGATGTATTAAGCACATTTCAAGACTACCTTGTACACACCTAAAATTCAATAATAAATATTGTTGGAAAACATCAAATTCATACTCCAATTCTATGTTCATCAAGACCTCTTGTAGTCACCAAAGTAGTTTTAATAATCCACAAATGAACCTTTTTGTATTAAATCATAGGCCTCCTTGAACCAAAACAATAATCCATCATTACATTTCTCTCACATATACACTCATCGGAGGATATCGAAAGTGATTTTCTATTCAACTCTCATCAACCATACATGTCTTTCAATCAACATTTTTTTTATCATTACTCTTTACAATGGGTTAGTTTATTGGTTTAACCACATATATTCATGGATGGTCTACATAGGCTACCTCTTTGGTCTAATAAACCTCTCTATACACTTTTACACTCATCTTGGTCATCCATTTCTAATATCCCTTTCTTAAAGTAATGGCATGTTTCAAATTTTAAAGGAAAGTGAGGATGTTTTTTAGCTAAATTGAGAAGAATGAATAAGAAACATGGACAAACTTTGTAAGACCAATGTCCAAAGGAAGTTCAACTAATGCAACCATCTCTCATAGTTATCAAACCAACCATCCCAACTTTTGATGGAAACTCCTACCTTGAGGATGTAGCCTACCATCAAGCATAACAAACCATCCAAGATTGCTTCCATTAAGTTGAAATAAATCCATACCATCCTCCCTTAACATAAAAGAAATCCATAACAATTTTACTGAATAACAAGAACTATATTTGAACATATATGTATGACGACTTAAATCTCTTGATACATATTTTGTTCAATGTCTTAATCATGAGTAAAATGCTTATTTAGTCTTGAAATGATTTAAATATATAAAATATTTTTTATTTAAAAATATATATTTCAATAAATTAGTTTTTAAAGAGTTATATTTAGTTGATAGAAAGACTATTTTTTTTAAGACTTTTTTAGATTTTTCATGGGTTAAATAAAGTATGTGCATGTCTTCAAAAATCTCTTATCTTATTATGATGTAGGTCTTGCAAGAAAAGAGAATTTTAACTTTTTTCAAACAGATTATTAAATATCCTCCTCATAACTAAGTGAACATTTTTCAAACATTGTCTATATTCTTTTTATTATTCGTATAATAAATAAATAATTATTTGAAAAGGAAAGGCCATATTCTTTTGAATTTTTTTTAACTTTCACAATTATAAATCTGAACTCTTTTTACCTTCACACTTATAAATCTAAACATTATGTTTTCCAATCTCTTAAATTTCAATTAAAATAAAAACACACATTTTTTTCACATTCAAAACTATAAACTCAAACATATACTTAATACTTTTTCAATTGTGAAGTGAAATGCATACAGTTTGACACTGAAATGAATATACTTTTTTACATCTAGTTTAGGATTGGTTTAACTAGTCTCGTAGAACATATCTAATCTATGGCCTCAAAATGAAAAGAATTTATTGTGAATTTTTATAAGATGATTTTTCTTTTATATTTGGTTAGTTTTTACTTGTTTTTGGTTATAAATCTTTATGCAATTTTTAAAAAGTACAAATACATTTGTGTGAGTTCTTGGGTTTTTGTGTCATGTGATTCCATTTCTGCACTTAGAATCGCTCAACAAAAAACAAAAATTAGATTTAAAGTTTTTAAAAAAAATACAAAAACATTAGAGAGTGTGGGTACTTGGGTTTTTTATTTCTTTTTTCACTTAAAATCACCCAACGAATAACAAAAATTACAAAATTTTATGAGTAAAATTCACTAAAATCCAGATAAAAATTAACCAAAAAGTGAAAATCTTCCCTAATTAGACAACTCCATTTTTTTAAACCACATTACACATTGTACACCACATTTGAAAATTTTTGAAAAAAAATTCCATATTCGTTCCTCTTTTAAGGAAAAAATACTAGCTTGGCATATGGGATTTAAATTAAAAAAATCTGTTCAA
>LPNX011113196.1:12651-22721 GCA_001517045.1 Pseudotsuga menziesii
TTCCAAAGACTATGATCAAGGAGTTGAAAATTATAAACCTCTTATGGAATGAAAAAGCTTAGAAACTTTTTCCTAGGAGTCAATAGATGATCAAGGAGTTCTAGAATTATAAATTTTCGAGGAACCAAAAAACTCATAGGCCATAGAACTCCTATGTTGGTGATTGTCCCTACTTTTCTTAAATACTCTTGGCCACTGTTTTTATCTTTTCTATTGTTTCTTAAATTATGGCTATACCTTTTCATCATCAAAACAATATGATGCTGAAAGTAATTTCCAATGACTAATCAAAGAGTTCTAGAATTAAAAACTTCTTATGGAAGGTGAGGAGCAAAGAACCAAAACAGAAAAGTTCGTTTAAATTTTGCCTTAATGGCTCCAAACATCACAAGAAAGATAATTTTTCAACATCAATAATGAACATAGATATTAAAACTTTCTTGCTTAGATAGTGCAACCATTTCAGATACTTAGTCATTTAAAGAATTAAAATATGACTTTACCTGCCCAGCGCATGTTCCAAAACCATCCCTTTGCATGTTCTTTCCAAATGTGAAGAATAGACAGCTGCAATTACAAAGGCATTATTAGAATAGTGTTTTCAACTAGAAATTTGTTCAAGTCACAGATGACAAGTCTCAAATGGTGTGTTCAATTATGCATTTTCTAAAGGTAAGTTAGTCACAAATTCTGAGCATCTTGAACCTTCCAACTTATTTCCTTTCCAGCCCCTCATTTAAATGAGAGGTTTTCCAAAACATAAATGGATTCCTTAGATACAAGACCAGCTCATTGAATATCAAGGGCCACAAATAGTAGGCTTCCCCATCAATTACAGGGAATAATCAGAATACAGTTATTCAATGCTAATGTAGAGCAATCCATATGGTATTGTATCTCTTTTGTTTCTAATTGCTCATGTCACTGTTCTTACTAAGCATGTTCTCAAATATCCTGCATAACTCATTGTTCTTACTAAGTATGTTATCTCAACCAGTTGTTTCCAATGTTGCTGGGCATTGGCTTGTTCCATGCCAATAGGAGCCTAGTTTCAACCCCCCCAGGTTAGGCACAGGAGCCTACAGTGTATGTCGACCAGATTACTAGGATGCCATCCACAAATGTGGGGAAGCATCCCTTGGGTTTCTCCATGAGGTTTTCCTTGGAAAAAAAAATCTTACATAACTTTTCCTCTGAGTTGAATGGATTCCACTTAATGCTTCTATCATAGATTCAGTGCGCTTTCAATTTACACATCCCACATTCTTGGTTAGAAACACGGAAGAAAGCTCTGGGGTAAAAGGATATCCTTTTTCATATAAGAAAATTTTCCATATATTCCCTGCTAGACCAATTCACATTGCAGCTTATTTGCATATCAGCACTCTGAAAAAGTAAGAATATGCTCCAGATCTCCAAGGCCAGTAAATAATATGCAAGAAAAAAAAATTGAACCATCAAGTGCACTTGGATCTGGAAAAATAAATGAAATTGGCCATAAGCTATTACTAAAAACATCAACCAGGTATGATAGTGCCCAGTGGTACTCCAACATTTAACACAATCTATGCTTTGAAATTGTTTGCAGAATGTTGGCTTCACAACCATTAGGATTCCAAGATCATAATATAAAAAATGAAATATGACAACAAATAGCAACAAGGTTATGGGCTAAAATCCATTTGAAACACGGTTTCTCTGTGAAGCTCACAGCTAACACATATCTAGAGAGATTAATTATGATTTGGCCCTGTTGACCGCTGTCTCAGCTATACATTTGAAGTTTGAACAGCTCGTCATTTAATGTATTTACCATATCAATTCAAAGAGAATTGATAGTACTTCATCTATATTTTAATGTAAATGTATGCTACTGACAAATCAGATATTTTTGGGTTTGGAAAGCAGACCAACATAGCAATTTTTTTAGTAAAAAAATATCGTTTTCAACTTGTTCTTGCACAAAAGCCTCTTTGTTATAATTGCTTTTAAATGGCCTAGATTTATCTTCATCCATTTTCCTTTCTTCTCCCAACAGTTTGGTGGCCCTTCCTCAATATTATGATATAACAAATAGCACACTTCTTAATAAGGAAAAAAGTAGTATATTTTATTTTTATACCCATTGAAAGCCTGGATTAATTTTGCAGCATCATTGCACCTTGTGACAGAAAGTTCAAAAAGAAGCATGTTTGTGTAACTAATAGACCAGGTGAATATTTTTAAAAGGATTCACTTTGAAACATCTTATGAATAAATGTGCTAAAAAAATGTCCATGACTCCAACATTATCAGTACCAAGGCCATTATTTGGTTAACATGAAATTATTTTTTGTTTGTTACTTTGTGAGTGCTTCATTGTATAACTAGATCAATATATGACACACAAAACAACTGAAAATCGTCTTACTATTTTTATCATATCGAGGATTCTCACAAATTATCAGCTGACATGCACATTAATGCAGGGGATGTGATGCCAAGATTATTTGAGCTAATCATTATCTCACTTTCTCCCATTCAATCTGGAGAAATAATGAAACCTATCTACTCTCAAGGAAAAGGCAGAACAGGGAAACTAGTCTGGGCTTTCAAAATTATGCCAAAGGGAGACTCAAATCAAGCTGCCATGAGGATGGAATCAACTTCACTGAGAAGGAACACAGAAAAGGAAGGAGATATTTTATCCAGCCTGAGTCAAAGAACAAAAACCGAGACAGAGGATCATCTACACTGAAATGTGAGCCAGTAATGTGCAAGCTTTCAATTTGTTCCATCCTTCACCACAATGGGAGAAACTAGAGAAGCGTAAATGTCAGGTAAAGCCCTGAGAAAGGAAGAAAATGTCTAGGAGGAAGGTGGCCATTGGTGGTTTTCCCTGAAAGAGATGAACCAGATGCAAGCAAGGAGGAATATTTTCAGGACCTAGACTGGTAGCATGCAAATAAAGATATTTTGGTGGGTTTTGGGAGCGACTTACTGAAGAGGAGATTTGTGCAATCTTCAAGTTGGGAAAGGAAAAGGAATCATAGGCATTGCACCACCAGATACGTATGAGGCAATTATGGAAGAAAGACTACAATCATTGGAAAACCACATGGCAATCCAGCCATTATTTATAGAGTATCTTCTTCACAAGCTTGAGGTTAGGAAGATGAAAGGTTTTAGCAGCGAGGAATTTGAAGTCTGGAAGGAAATGCAGTAGAAGTTCTCTACCTTCTTCAATTTGATATCATGTTCATGGAGCCAAACAATATGGTTTCTGTTCCTTTTTCTAAAGATATTTTATAGTCAAGACATAATTCTGCAATCTCCAAAGCTACTTTTTGTAAGATACAATATTGTCGTCGCAAGATGTGTTGCAGGTAATTAATTTTGCATGATTTTAAGACATCATATTAGGCCAAGGACTAGTATACAGGCCCCAGATATGAGAACATTGACAATTATATGTCTAACAATAGTAGTGCTATAAGAATGCATACAAGCCACCCTATGTGAGTAATGAGCTAATCCCTTTCGTGAAGCCAAATAAGAGAAATAAGGGGATAATTCTTCAATACCAAACTTAGTCCTTATATCTATCAAATGAAAACTATTTTTTACCTAAACAAATGACCCAAAGGATTGAGACCCTATGCCATGACCCAAATAAGAATCAAGCCAAAAATCAAGAAAATGTATTTTTTGCAAATACAAGTTCCAAAATTAAAGACTGAAAAGAAACAGAGCCAAAAATATAATGTTGTTCGTAGAAAAATGTTGTTCACCATCTAAATGACATTGGAAATGGCGATTATCTCTGTCACAATAATATGAATGGCCCACAACCCCATACCACCATCCTGCCAAGCAAAAGGAGTAACATTATATGAGAAATTGTTTCAAATAAAATACTCATGTATTTTCCAAGCATAAGAGGATATCAATTGAAGCATGAAAAAAGTACTTACCTGTCGAGCTCACTATGACTACGGATCAACATAAGAATAATTACAACTATAATAAAACAGCCACTTATGCACAAAATCCAAGACTTTAGTCCATAAAAAGTATGAGGCTACACGTACCATATGTAAATTCCTTGTTGCTTCTCCACTATATCTTAACATTATCTCCAAGACATAGGTCATTCAAACAATCAAATGGGTGAAGATCATGGGCAAGCATGTCCACTAGAGGTGCCCACAGCTTCTCCCATTTTACTCCTTCCTCAACGACAACTGTTCGATGACCATGTGGTGGATACCTGCAAAGGAAACCCTTAAATTTTGATGCATTTATGTAAATATTTCCTACAGGGAGTACCCTAAGAAGTAAACTAGAATTAAGAGTCAACAACATAATTTTGAAGTGAGGTCCATCTAGCTTATAGGTTAAGTGGCAAATTGGAGCGCTTGCTGCAATGTTGACCCAGGTTCAAGCTTCCAAACCTGGCAAGTGTACTCGCCTGGATCATGATAATGCATTCACCCAATCATTTTGAGGTATGGGTAGTGTTAATGTGGCAATACTGGTTCTGTGATAGTGTAAAACAACTATTAATGTTGGTCACCTTGCTAATGTAGTCATAGCCCCTCAATTGTCGCTTTATAGCTGAAGATTTTTCAGATGTTATGCTGACATTTAAGGAAGAAACATAACCTCTCCAGGGTTTATGTGTCATTATCCTTTATGTTCATTAGTAAGAAGTAAAACCCAATTGCCTCTTTGTAGCTGATGATTTTTGGGATGTAATGCTAACATTGAATGAAGGAACATACCCTCTCCAGGTTTATGTCCATTATCCTTTATGTTCAATAGTCAGAAGTAAAAAACAAGCAAATGAGAACCAATGAAGTTGACCACAGAAATGAAGTGATGGGTATTGCAAAAGAAGAGGGTGTACACAAGCCATGGAATTTTATATGTTGCTAGTATTAAGAAAGAAATTGTAGTTCTATCCTTCCATGATTTAACAGGGTTTAAGAAAAATGCCATTTCCAAGAGTGCGAATATAATGAATACTTAACATACATGGCCTGTAAAGTGTCGGTTCTGCAATCATAACTGATCTCTGCATCATAACATGATAGCATAAACCCAACATGTCCATGCTGCACAGAATTAAATCAACATGAATTAGGAAAACTCATATATCATTCTAATAACTATATGCAGGCTTTTTTTAAAACCCACTACATCTCCAGAAACCATTGAAATCAAGCTTTAACTTCAATGAAATCTAGCAAAAGTTACAATTATGTCCGTCATTCTTCTTGGAAAATTTAAAAAAGGCATGGGACTATTTGTACAGGGGGCCAAGCTTCACAGGAAATCTACATTGACCTTTTAATTTTATAAGATAACTAGAAACACAAGACTTGTATTTTTATTAATTTATCAAGCAACTAGCAACATATTGTCATACAATACCAGCCATAAGAATTCTTTGCTTCAAGCCAAGAGGTTATTTATAGAACATTAATACCTACCTTACGAATGTACAGCTGAGCAGGAAACCAAAATTTCCCACTTTCTAGTGCCAGATACCATGCCATCACTGAATCACATGGCAGGCCACTTTCACATTCTTTGTTAATCTCTGGCTGTAATCTCAACCACTAAAATTTCCAAATGCAAGACAGGGAACTCAACCAGCCATTAGCTTTGCAACCATCTAACGTCCATGTCTCCTTATTCATTGCAATAGTCTATTTCCATTCATGGTAGGATTCAGGACCAATAACCTTGCCCCATTTTGCTTTCAAACAAGGATCCCATAGGTAATTGCTCCTACACCTCTCCCTTAGATCCATGCAAACCCCTGCCATGTTACATAGGCTGGCAGGTGAAAGCCTACTCAATATGCCCTCCAGTGCCAATTCAGGTAGATCTAAAATAGAAAATCCTTTTACTTCTTCTACATTTTCTACTCTTTAAACACATTTTCTCTTCAAACCCATTGAAGCATAAACTTTTACCAAGCTCCTGTTTCTGATAAACTCCAAAAGTAGTTGCGACAATCCCACACCTAACACAACTGGAAAAACATTCATCTCATTATTAGGCCAGCCTTTGACAAAAAATGGAATTTCAATAGTCTAAAAAGGCTTGGTCAAGGCATCCACAATTATGGGACCTTGGCTTGCTTGGAAAGTTGGAAATGAACTTAAAGTGAGGGCAGGAAAAAATCCATGGATAGGTTGTTGTGAAGTTTTTGATAGATGTACTTTTAGAAAGAATAACATGAATGATAAGAAGAACAATAAATCTTTAGTAGATGCATCCATCCAAGCAGCTCAGGGAGGATGGCTACATTATTGGAAATCTGCAGTTGGTTTAAAATTGCAGGGAGATCTGGCTACATAATGGCCTCCTCATTATGTTTCCCTTTTAAAACGCAGTGCGATATTTATAAAATAAACAGATGATGAGTTAAAGTGGTCTTGGAACGAAGCAAATGGAGTTTTAACTGCAAAGTTAGGATATGAAGCAAAATGTTCAGAAGAACAAATTGGGAAAGAGAGTGGTAGGATGAAATCTAGAGTTTAGAAAGTCCATTAAAAACAAGAAATTTTATGTTGTGAGCTTTTGCTACCAGAATTTTAACCTGGGATAAAAAGAAAAACAGGAATTGGATCAGATCTAGTTGGTGTGCGCTGTGTAAAAAAGATAATGAGACAGTTAATCATCTCCTTGGTAGTTGTTCTTTTACTATCTCTGTATGGAAGAAAATTAAAAATATAAAAGCCATAAATGTATCTCATCAATGGGAACAATCTACATTACTGGAATGTTTTAAATCCTGGTGTACAAACAGCTCAGTTCCGACACAAAGCATTGCCTTGGTTTAAACTTTGGAGTGCTGGTTAGAGAGAAATAAATGTATTTTCCAAGGTAAAGAATTGACTGTAGGATTGGTTTCACATCAAATCAGTCTGTCATATGGAGAAATTTGGACGCCTCACCAAAAACAAAATCAAGAAGGATTTTAGACCCAGTTATAGATTTCACAAAATATTGGGGTTACTTTGATGGTGCTTGTCAAGGAACACCTGGTAAGTGTGGGGTAGGGGTACTGCTTTACTTGACAATTTCTCAATTATTTGCTTGGAAGTATATGGAGCAAGGGAAGGAACCAATAATAGATCTTAGACATATGCTCTATGGATGCTTTTGAAAGCAGCAGTTAAAAAAGGGATCAGAACATTACAGGCGCTAGGTGATTGAAAACTCTTGATAGACAGGGCAAATGCTCGTAGCCAAATTTCAAACTTGAACTTGAATCCTATCCTGGAACTGATCTTGGAGTTAAAAATAACTTTGAAGAAATATCCTTTGCACATATATACAAGGAATTCAATATAGAAGCAGATCTTCTCTCAAAGGAATCCTTAACAATGCAAGAAAAATTACTAGAAAAACAGGTATTTAAGCAAAAAAGATTACTGGAAAAATAGGTATTTAAGGGAGAGCTATAGTATCAGTTTCTTTTAAGACCTTATTTGACACATTGCAAGCTGTTGAGGGAGGGTGGTTTTTTATTTGTAGTTAATGAAAAGTCAAAGTTTATGAATGTTTAGAAGTTATAATTTTTTCTAAGAACCTTGGAGGTTTTTATTTTTGGGATCTGGAAAAAAACTTACAGTAGAAAAGGAGATGGTATTCTTGACCATCTGAATATGAGTCAAAAGACCAGAAGGATGTATATTTTGATTTCTGCTTCAAAAATAGAAAATGTAAGCTTTTTATCTTGGAAAAAAAAACTGTTGGATTTTCCTCTCCTGAATTTCCCTACCCTTCTGCATAGATTTTTTCTTGTTGGGAATCCTTAGAATTTCCATCTCTAATAGGTTCTTGGTCTTTTTCTTCTAAGAAAGTTCATGGAGCTCTTACTTCGGGTTGACTTTCACCCCAACTAGACCTTCTCTTTCCCCTTCTCTTAACTATTTGAAAACCATCTCAGTCCACCTCTAGTGAGTTTATTTTTCTCTCTCATAAGGATTACTATGGGGTTTAATTTCATCTTCTACTTTCCAAATCATTTTTGGGTAGGTTTCTATCAAATGGCCAATTTCCTAATAGAGCCTACACTGAGAACGTGTGCTTTTGCAGTCCAAAGTTTGGGCTCGTTGTACTCCACTACATTCAAGGATGATATCATTTGGTTGTCCTTTACTTAAACTAGTTGTACATGTATTCTTGCTTAATATAAGAAGCTTCCATCTTTCTTATGTTTGTAAACCCAATAAACTTACCTAAGGCCTTACCGATTTTCTCCATGACCTCGTCTTCCCATAAGGGAAAGGATAAACTAAGGACTCTCACCTAGACAAACATGGAAGATGGGTTTAATTCTTGGAACCAAGTCACCAAGAAGAACCAGCCCCACCCCAAATCGAGGACCCTTCTTCCATTACTCTCTTCATATCTTCAACTTCATTGTAACGAACTATGAAAATCCCTGAAACATGGAATCTTACCAATAAATTTGTTGTCCAGTTGTCACTTATCCAGCTCATGAAAGCATCATAGTTTGGCCAATCTATGTCAAAATAGCAGATCAAGGCCTCGTCGTTGAAGGCTTTAATGTTATTACAAACATATTTTGATGATACTTTCTGAACTTGGATAGAGCCTGATATCTCCATTGTGAATATTCCAGCATGAGACAAATTTTGGGGTTGATATTTGAGAACCATTGAGTCATTGATAGATCTAACCACATCTTTAACTAATATCACTTAAAGAAGATAAGCACCTTTAATTGAAGAACCTAGATTAATACCCTCCAAATATGGAACATTGGATGGATACTTTGCACCTGACGCTCCTCTGGAAAATGAGGAAATCTAACAGCCATAATTATCCTTCAAAGAAGCTAATCCTTATTGCAAGAATGAACGACCTGAGGCCAAGGAGGGAACCTTTGTCACCACAAACACTGATCTCATGTGGGTCATGCACATCTTGCTCATCGGCATACAGAAGAATGACTAAGATCTGTTGAGAAGAATGTAAGCCCATTTATTGTTCCAAGTGATGTGTAAGTTTCTCTCCAATGGATCTATCTTTTTTTGACAGTAATGAAATATATTCTCAATATTGACTTGCAACTGTTATCTATGTGATGTTGCAAACTATCTCACTTCAATGGCATATCCCTCTGCTGGGATTCCGTTCAACATTAAAACCCCTCCTCTGCAATCAGTAAAAATAATAAATTCATCAATAACTTGCCCAATGCAATGGTAGAGCCACAATGTACGTACAATTAAAAAAGTCCCAACTCAAACATTAATACCTCTCCTCTTCAATTAGTAAAAATAATGAATTCCTTAATAAGTTTCCCAATGCAATGGTAGAGCCACAATGTAGATATAATTAAAAAGTCCCAACTCAACATCACAAGTTGGTTATCTCTCGTTTCTACCCAGATCCATCATAATAGATGAATACCCTATAAATTGAAGCAGGAATGACCTTGACAATTCATTGATATACACAGTCTAAGAAAAAGTACAAGATACTAGACTACCAATGAATTGGGGTTCGGATTCTGTTTGGCATTCTTTAGGACTCCATAATAATTGAACTAATAGACCAAAAATGAGTAACAGAGAGGATAGGGACTCTCAGAACAACAGTTGAGAGACAAATTCATCCTGTCCATCCAGCAAATGGTCAAGGATTCTCAATGCCATAAAAAATGAACCCCCCACCACCACTTGAACAAAAACTTATGCATTTGTCGAATCCAATAGTAGTTAAAAATATGTAGAGAACTCTAATTAGGACTACTTATGAAGTAAGCCATGACCGATTTAAGATAAAAGAGAGTTGACTTACGTGGCAGAGAGGTAGTGTATGAATATGCGGGCACTTTTGGAGCAAGATAAGAGAGCTTCCTTGTGAATTGCGATGTCCCTGGAAGAGGAAGAGGAAGAAGGATTGCACTTCATTAGTTGGCTCAGATTCCGCTTCACCACTCTCCTAATGTTGGCTCGTGGAAGGTCCTCTGCCTCACTAGTGCTCGTCATTGCAGCAAATCCATTCAAACCCTAGCTCTCCTTGCTAATAGCCTGAGC
>LPNX011113196.1:23303-37311 GCA_001517045.1 Pseudotsuga menziesii
CTATAAACTAGGCCCTAACGCTGCCAACCAACAACACTTGTAACTTGTACTGTAGCATTTGGTACAAGTTTTTCTAGATGCTTTAATGACATATAAAACCCTTCTTGTGTAATATACAATTTCTAAATCTCACGGGAAATACTTTGTGGGTAGCCAAACTTCATCTAACCAACACGATAGGGCAATCATTACCAATCTATAATCTAATATAAGTGCAATGGCAAGTGAAATTCACATTTGTTTTATCCTAGGATATTCTCTTCTTGAAAGAGCACTTACTATATCTTGATCTCCATAATTTTTACAAGTCAAATCCTCATCACGACCAACAAAATTTAATTAAGTGTATCACGGACGATCCTTCCTAAGTAGTGGCTACTACTTTGAGGAAAGTTGTAGACAAATGTTACATAAGTTTAGATTCCTATTTTAATGAATTAATAACTCCATTTCATGTTATCTTCACTCACACATCGGATTAATATATATGGCATATACCTTTGTTTTCATTTATTTCCTTTGCATCGAGATCCAAAAATATTCATCTTGAGACTCTTTGAGGAATGGATGAGAAAGACATGAATCACGTCTATAGATTCAAAGGAACAAGTGATATGGAGAGACTGCCATTGCCATTAAAACCCCAACAATTGTTTAATGAAATCATTGCAACCTTCTTACACATTTGGCTGACTATATGGTAAAGGGGTTGAGGCCAAGGAAATAATTTGTGGTACTCCATTCCCTGCATCACTCCTGCCTCTAATTTGAAGAGAAATCAAGTTTCTAAAAAGAGGAAATGTAAAGGCTTACGGAGACATGTCCAAGGAATTTATTCTTGGACTATTACAAAATCTTAATATGAAACCCTAACATACATTAACAATAGGAAAAGTGTATACAAAATGGGAAAAATATGAAATGAGAAAAATCCACGGCGATTGCATAGTGCATTGAAACCAGGAATGCAAAACCCTATCACTTGTAGAGTGACCCAAGAAAAAAAAATGATAATGATACTTACCTACAATTCTATAGCAGTTGTTGAAGGGAATTTCGACTCCAAATTATTTGCAGGAGTATTAACTATGGAATCCTTGTTTTCTTCATAATTCTTTGCCTTCTCTCCATGGAAACTTCAGTTACTGAATTCTTAATCCCCTCCCTCAAATTCCAAATAATTTCCCTCGAACCCCTCTCAAAACCCAATTCTCAAACCCCTTATCCCAATTTCCAAATATGGTGTCCCCTTCCGGCCAAAGCCAAATATTTGGCACCAAATACACCTCCTTCCAGGTTTCAGTGGGCTTCATAGTCGTTATGGATTTATGCCTCCTCCCTGATTGCCTCTCGAAACCCCACAAAAGGTCCCCCTCCCACCAAAGCCACAGATTTGGTGCAAAAATAAACCTCCTTTCAAGTTTCATCATAGCTTCATGGTCACTCTGGTCACGGGTTCATGGTTGTTATGGTTTTATGTGTATTCAACTATGCGTTTTGTGTATATAGGATGCCTGTCATGTCTTTGTTTTGTAATTATAATTATTTTTTTGTTTTTAATTATTTATATATAATATATACTTATATTTAATATAAAATATACATTATATATCGTATTTATATGGTATATAATATATAACTTATATTACATATATTTTTTATATAATATTATTCAGAAATGTCGAATTATCAAGAGATACATGTTCATATGTTTAATTGATTCTTTGGATTGATCTTTAAATAATGTTGACAAGGGGATTTTTATGAAGACCATAGTTCATAAAGAAGTTCAATGCACTTGAACACCTTGGTTGAGGAAACCATATATAAAAAAGCATCAAATAATATAAGGCAAAGATTAGGAAGCTTATTAGGAGCCTCCTCTACAACCACATGATTACAAGCTCTTGTAACATGCCATGATGTAGATTCTATACCTACTCTTGGACAACGTGCTCAACAACTTAATATTGCAATAAGATTTAGTGAAGTTGTTTGAATTTGGATCAAAATTAATATATAAACATATTTAATTGAGAAACACTATTATATGTTTTGAGTCATGACTAAGATTAAGCTAGTTGGTAAAACATGGTTTAGGATCAAGTATGAATTCATGATATAAAATAATTATATTGTACATGTGATTGGGTGTGGTGTTCCAAATCATATATAACCAATACATCCATGGATACTGCAAATATGAATTCAACATGAAAAATCCTAATCATGAACACGATAAAGCACATTAAAATGACTACACTACCAAAACTCAATTACATATAAGTAAGAAATACCACTAATTATATTAGCATAGTCATTATTTAGTTGCATTAATAGTTTAGATTGATCATTTATAGCCACGTCACTTAAAATTGCTCAAATTTGGTAGTTTTTAGCTTAAAATTACATGACTAACATGTTTGGCCGTGTAGCCACAAATTTGTCATTTTGTACTAGTGAACAGAGACCACGCTATAGGAAAGGGACGTAGAGAGAGAATCCAATGGAGGACGAAGAAGATGATGGAGGAAGGAGATTGTGCCGCATGTCAGTTTAGTGCAATGATATTCTTGCACATGTCATTGGTTTCAACTGACGTGGATCCCATCGATTTAATTAGCCAAGGTGCTAAGGTCATGCCCAAATTAGCCTATAAAATAATAATTATATGCCAAGGTCATGCAAATTATCCTTATAATTAACATTATATGCCAAGGTTTAGTGGCTTTAGTGGGTTTTTTTATATGCCAAGGTCATGTCCAAATTAACATATAGCTGGGTTGCATTAATTCAATTTTGTTAATATAGGGACGTGTAAATATATATTATATATATGTTATAATTTACTAAATTCTAACACTGCAGAGTACAAATTCATTGTCAAATTTGTAATTTTTTTCATTGCCGAAGTGACAACTAAAAATGACCAGATAAATGACCAATTGTTATGTGGTCATTTTTAGTCTAGATATCCCGTGACCAAATTTGGTCATTTATAGTTGGTTTTTATCCCATGACCAAAAGTGGTTATTTATCTTGGTCTTTTTTAGTTAGCTCACTTAAATTTATTAATTTTTGTCATTTATCCCTTGAAAAAAACTTTGGTGATCAAAATTTTTGGTCTCCTGGTCACTAATATCTCATTTTCCACTAGTGGTGGTTGGGGTGGCACACCCCCTGTAAAGGTTAGTAGGGATTTTGACAAAGTTTTGAGAGCTAGTTCTAACGTATCTGCCTTTTGAATCTCTAAGTCTGTTCATGAAAAACTGAAATAAATAAAAACCTACAATACTATTATTACTGTTGGGTTTAGGGGCACCCGTTATAACAGATGCACAGGTTCTTACCTCTCGTCTTGCCTCTCCCCCGCCACCAGCCTATTACTAAACTTCATAAGGAACTTCTACCTTATAGAACAACTCCTCGACAATGGCGCCAAACTGTTGGGTGTTTTATTGTCTTAATGAATTCACCAAATATTTAATTATTGACCGAGGTTTGTAAACTTAGATTTGACACAAAATATATGCTAAGGTAGAGGGGTACCTAATATGTGCTAGAAATATTTTAATAAAGAAACGATTGATATATCTTTCAAAATGAAAAATCGAGTCAAACTTCAAAAATACAACTACTAAGTTAATTAGACCTGACCAAAAACCAATAGATTAGAGTAGTATCAATCTATACTACTGTACTCTATGAACAATAACTGGAAAGATATACACAATACTATGATCGAAAGTAAACTACTCTTTATCATGAAACCTAGATCAATTATTCAGCTACTAAGAATTAGAAAGTCTATGAACAGTTTCAAGATCCTAACTATATGAATAGTTAAACTATACAGGCATTTAACAAATACTCAAACTAATCTAAATTGTCTAATTCCATTCTCCTTAAGGATTATGAGGATATGCATCAAATGTGACAGGAATTGGAGAAGGTGTATCAAAATGACTTTAAAAAATAACCAGGAAACTAAATGGAAGTAAATCTAATTTAACTTATACAAAGAGGTGGAAACTAAAAAGAGTCCAATTGCAAGTGACGGTAAACATTGTGATCTATTTTTTTTATCCATGAGCCAATGATACTTTAAGTATTTGAAATAGAATGCCAATTAACAACTAAACTTATTAACAAGGAACCAAGAACATGTATCTCTAATGACTATTCTGAAATCAGAAACATACAAACAATTATGCTATTCTATGAAGTATACTCATCAACACCAGTTTTAAGGAAATCTAAGCATATTGAGAATGATTTGGAAAATATAATCTAGAAGCAAGTAGAAAAATTAATAAAGATATTTTATTTATGAATCAAATCCTATCCTATGAACATCTTCATCAACTACAGAATAAGAAGAACAGATCCTATGCTTGAATTATGAATGATCATCAAACCATAAAGAACTAATGTACTTTTTAGAGAATGAAACTAACAAGTTTAATATAAAATCAACCTAAATAAGAATAAATTAAATTAAACTAGAGATGCAATTGCCAAGTTCTAAAGCAGTAATAAATTTAAGAAATCAAAGATAAAAGAAACATAATTCAAAAAGTGAACTATGGCACAAGAAATGAAAGCTGAGAGTAATTCTGGAGCTTGCTGGATACTTTATGTGGTTCAAACTAAGGTGCTAATTATATATATGACTACTGGTTAACTACAGAAAATAATACAATTCAAAAACCTGAAAAACTGAACTTTAAAAAATCATAAAACAAAGCAAGAAATATTAAAGTCTGAATGACAGTTTGGATGACAAGATAGAAACACAGTCCGAATGACAGTCCGGATGGAGAAAAACAATGTAAATTATGAAATAAGAAACCTGAATGATCTTGACACTAACTGGTTTATGCATATAAGGCTATAGTGCATAAAAGACACTAATTAAGTTATTTAACAATTGAAAAAATAGAAGAGTAACTATGCTAATCTACATCTAAGGAGAGAAATCATTTCCTATTGTATAATAAAACAAGCTACAAGATAAACGAAATTAATCTACAACTACAGAACAACTAACAGAGTAGAACCCAACTATGAGATAAGCCTGAAACATTAAACTAATTAAGCTCTAGCTAATTGCAAATATAAAAATCGAGAATCAAACTGAAAGAAAGGCTGAAAAGAACTATGTGTGGGAGGACACTTTAAATTATGCAAATATAAACGATATTTTAATAGCAAAACATAAGTTATATTGACAGCAGAAAATATACATTACAGAAAACAAAACGATATTGANGCGGACACTTTAAATTATGCAAATATAAACGATATTTTAATAGCAAAACATAAGTTATATTGACAGCAGAAAATATACATTACAGAAAACAAAACGATATTGACTACAGGAAATCGAATTACATACAAGGATTTAAAAAAGAAACTACTTATCTTCAAAAGGAAATAATGAAAATATACATATGGAATACCTCTGGTTGTTGAGGAGCCCTTCTCAGCAATCAGGGGCTGCGTTGAAGTCAATCAATCACTCACAGAAGACGAAAACATATATCCACAACTGAAATAGAATTATATTAAACATGGAACATAGTTTTACAAACTTTCTATGTGAACGACTAGCTCCTAACTCTCATCCAGAGGAATTTTTTTATAGTGTTTATAGTAGAGGAGCAGGTCGACCTTTTTAGTGGTCGACCGCTCTAGAAATAGGCATTCTTAACTGCTGAGAAAACAACTACATAACCGTTTACGACAGCGCACACGCTATATTCCTAACTTCGTGGGTGTCGGTTCTCCTCGTGCGAGCAACTGGTGTGTTGATCTCCTTTGACATGGGCAGAGAATGTCGTGTCGAGCTAAACAATCAGGAGCCCAAATCTTCTAGAACGAGGGCTCTCACACCATTGGGGATGGGTGGCCAACAAAACCACGAAACTGTTTATGCTTTTAACGCCCCAGAATATTCCACCCATTGAATCCGCGGGTATGAATGGAGGGTTGTATGATGGTCTGAATGAAGCTGAGTGTCTTTCGGTGTGAACGCGCATTTGGATGGAGGTCTGTTTGAAAACTATAGGCTGTAAAACAAAGTCTATATGCCAAGCACGTCTAAAAATGTCACATAATTATTAATAAAAACCATAAAATAATGAAAATTAACCAAGACTTAAGTAATATTCAAATACATTCATACTCGGGTTTAATTGATGGTCTGAATAGCAAGAAGTACGCCAAAAAATGACAAAAGTACTGCTGACAGAGAAAATTAACAACAAAAAATGATGACAAAATCGGCATCAACAAGTACCATGGCTAAAAACATTAGGGACTTTTATCTTAAATGCTGAAAAAAAGTTTCTGACATTCCCCTACAAAAAGAAAAAAATCACATTGTCGGACATTAACATGAAGACAGAATCAGAGGTCGCATCATCTAAAGAATTCAAAGAAATATCAAAGATGTTATCGCAAGGGAATGAGAAATCAATACAGACGATACATAAGGATTTCGACAAGGTTATTGCAGGTAAAGAAGAAGAGATCTACCATCTAAGAGATCATAATCAGAAATTACTTCTGCAAATCAAGAAGGCGAAGGATAAGGAACAATGCAATCAAAAGCTAGAAGGAGACTCAATATCTTCAAAAGAAATTATTAGAAAATATCGAAGAGAATAATCACCTTAAGAAGCATAAACAAGATTTAATAGATCACATTCCGAAGCTTAAATATGATGAGAAAGCGCAAGATGAAATGTTAAGGAACCTTAAGAATGATAAGTATTCATTAGAAAAAGAATCAAATATAAATCTGGTCCATTCCATAGTTTAAAAATAATCCAATCTAGTAAAAATACAATGTCCAACACATATCAATGCTCAAAAGACGACGCTAGTGAAAGAAAATAACATTGTGAAAATTCCCTATCGACACCCCAACCATATAAACAGGTATCCTCGAAAGTGGGAATTGTTGAAAGATAATGGTACTGATGTAATCAAATCTCCTGATGACATATCAATAGGGAAACCCAACAATCAACAACAAATCAATTTGGGATGGATTGATCTGTCAACATATCGAAGTTATGCTCTACACTTAGAAGTTCGTATCGACATGTTTCGTCAGCTATGACGTCAGAAGAAACGATGCGACCACATTATAAGGCTTTGAGAACAAATCATTTATAAGAGAGAGAGAGAGAGACAATGTTACATACCTAAATAATAACAACAATAAATACATAAATACAACATAATAATATATATATATAAGTCATAATAATAATAACAACAAACAATAATAATATAATAATATAATATTAATTAGTAAAAAAGGTGTAACTCTTTATGAAGAGTTGCATTAGACACCCTTTAAATAATTATATATACGGGAAAGTCTATCTTGTAAATCATCACTTATCACTTATTTATCAATTTATACATCATTTTATATCTATGGATATGTGGGTTATTTCAGAAATTACTTCATTCCGAATTAATTGAGAATATCCAACTATGGATGTTACACAACTTCTCCAAAGTAACACGCATCTGAACGATCTTCTGATTTGGTTGCCAAAAACAAAAAACATGTTACAATGCTGGCTCAACTGTCAATTTTTTTTTGGTTTTGTCCTTCCTTGTATGCAGTTACAATGCTGGGTGCAGATTGGTACTTATAAATAAATTTGTGTCACGACTCAGTGGTGTTTAATCAGCGAGCTTCGTGTAAGTGTATTCTTCCACAAAAGATAAAACAATGAGTCACATGCACAAGTATATAAATCACAAAAAAAATCTTCTTTTGTTTTTAATTTAACTTTAAAAATACTTAAGGTGTAGTTTAATGTTTAAAAAAAAAAAGGACTCTATTTTGAATTATCAAGGTATATGTACAAATCGTCCAAGTATCCATAAAAACCAGACATAACCGTCCAAAGATGGGGGGCATCCCCTCAGTATAATTAGGATAAAAAGTTGCCTAAACGATACCAAATACATCAAGAGAAACACCCCAAAGTCCTAAGTCTAGATCAAGTATAATAGAAAACAGCAGAGCCAAACCCATCCAACTAAAAACCAGAACAACTAATATAAATCCATACGATCCTCTCGAAGAGTAGTGTCACTGATCCAATAATCTAGGAAAATAGAACCTTATGGGGAGCAAAGACCCCAAGTAGAGATCAGTGCATCCGTCGAAGAATTAAACTCCTGAAAAATATGTATAAGAGAGAGCTTAGGGAAGTCTAAGAGCAAAGTTCTGACTGAATGCAACCAATGGCCAAGATGCAATGGTTTGATAGTACATAAGTCATTTTCCCTATTGATGTTCAAAGTAGAGTCCCTAGCAATCTGCGTCAAGGCAATACCTCATTGTTGGGAAACGAAGAGGACAATCCATAATCTCTTAAGTTCAACTCTAGTTACACCTAAAGGTAGAAAATCTTATAAATTTGGGGTAGACTACCATCTATGTTTTTAATCTATGGTCAAGAATGAGACAAGTGTACTATCTAGATTGATTCAATGGGCATCGTTCCAAATTCATAATTAACAATTATAACAAAATTGAAAATAGATTATGTGATAGGTGGACCTTTTGGTAGTTGGAAAAAAATAAATAAAAAATAGTCCAACAACTGAACTTAATGACATGGTAATGTGTAGTCGATGTGACAGTGAAGCTCCATCAAGCGGCTAGAAGTCGAGCTAATGTGCACAAGGTTTAGTGAAACTGCATTTTACAGCTAGGAGTTGAAGTAATGTGCGGTTCGTGTGATAATGCATCCAGAACTCCTAATAAACCCCTATGAACTCCTAATAAATTCCTTTGAACTCATACGATAATTGCACTTAGTNACAACTAGGAGTTGAAGTAATGTGCGGTTCGTGTGATAATGCATCCAGAACTCCTAATAAACCCCTATGAACTCCTAATAAATTCCTTTGAACTCATACGATAATTGCACTTAGTGGCATGGTAATGTGCAACTCATGTGAAAGTTGAACTGCATTTGGCAATGGGAGTCGAGTTAATGTGCATAAGGCTTAGTCGAACTCCATTTGAAAGCTACGAGTCTAGATAACTCAGAGTTGTTATATTAACTACAATAAATTTATATTAACTTTTAAAATAACTATTAAATACAACTATTAGCTTAACCCCAATAACGATACAACTATGAGTTTAACTTCAATTATGAGCTTAACAACCATAAATTAAGTGGTTGTTATATCATATCAACGATTAACATTACCAATGTATCAAATATATACCTATAAATATATTCCAAACATAGTAATCTTATTAATATAGTTGTTACTAATACTAAAATTAATACAAAGTGCAATCCAACAACAACTTAAACCTTGCACCACATAAAACATGGTTTTAAAAACAACAAACTGCGTAAACCACCACAAAACACGGTAACCATCCACACACAGCTGCACACCGAAAAAAAAATTAGGCTCACTCAATCCACCACCTAAGATTGGAATCCACCCGAGCGAAAAGACAAACGCAAATCACAATGAAATCCCCCTAATACGGCGAACAAATGTTTTAAACCGTGAGCTAGCTACCTGCCCACTTTTCAAAACCCAACAAAAATATAAAAATTAATAATAATAAAAAATTAGATAACTTATACACGAACCTCAAAAAAATCAAATCCAACTCATACATTTTAGCAAATTATAAATGTGTCCCCGTCCAGACATAAAAATAGAAAAAATTAAAATGAACTTGCATCTCATTACTCCCTTATCGGTCCAGCCAAACACCAGCGATTGGCCTTTCGTCTTTCGTCTCGTCAAATCAAGACAATGCTCTCATTTTCTTGTATGCCGTCACTTGTAAATTCTCCGCAATTTCCATTTCCGCGTTGTCCATTCCACTTTTCTATCCTTCTTCCACTTCCGCGTGGTACTGGTCGCTCCTAGAGTCAAGTCAATCTGTCTGCTTTTCATTTCCGCGTTCGATTTTCTCATTTTTTTATTCTCTCCCGAGGGACTGTGTTGAGATGGAAAATCAACGCGGAAGCGGAAGAAGGATGGATTTGTGGATTGTCGATAGACTCGATACATTTCAAATCAGACTCATGGAAAATCCAATCCAGTGGATGTTTCCGACTTGACCCACAATCAAATGGACAGCTGGAGCTCATTGCCGTGGAGAACAAGCAATCCAATCCAATCCAATAGAAATGAGGATGAGTGACGAAAAACAAAAAACTGAAGAATTGACCAACGACAGATGCAAAATCAAGGCGGAAATGGAAGAAGGATGACCACACGGATGCCTTGATGCCTTGATTGCGAAGACTCACCTATTTTTACCTATTTTACAAATGGATGCCTTTTAGATTGCGAAATTTACCTATTTTGGGAGAGGGTTTTTTTGATCTAAAATTGCATCTTAAAAGTTTTTTCAAATAGACCGGACAAGCCAACCAACATGGTCGATCGCTTGTTTGGGTGGGCACTTCGATTTTTAGTATTTACTTGATCAGTCTACATTTTCTTGTATCTTTTTACTGTTACCAACTACCTGCTTACTTTATCATGTCCCGAACAGCGGGCAGCCGACCTTCACTGACCTTAGAGCTCTTGGATTGACTGACCGCCTTCCTCCAGACAACATGAACAGATAATATAGGTAACAGACCTGCCCTATAACTTGCTTTCAGAGATACTTGGAACTCCAGCTGAAATCATAGGAGAGGGAGGGAGTGCTGAGGTACCAGTCCTCTTGCAATAGCACGATCTCAACTCTATCCACACTTGCTTGCCGCACTACCAATCAAAAATCTAAAAATTAAACCCCGAAATTAACCAGTTCCAAAAAAACGGAAATTCGTTTTTTTATAAAATGCTCGGAGAAATGTTGCGTTTTTTAAGAAATGGATTTTTGGCTACAGAAACGAAAACGGCCGTAGAAAACGACGTTTTCCGTCTCGTTCACGTTTCTATACCGTTTTCTGTGAGAAACGTAGACCACAACGTTGCGTTTTTTAAGAAATGGATTTTTGGCTACAGAAACGAAAACGGCCGTAGAAAACGACGTTTTCCGTCTCGTTCACGTTTCTATACCGTTTTCTGTGAGAAACGTAGACCACGGTCACGTTTCTGGTAACATAGGATAAACCCACAGACCCTGTGACAAAACAAAAAGAAGCCAATGGCAAAAACTTGTTTAAGGATTGTGGAATGGCTCCTCAATGATGGGGCATCCAAAGCCACTGGAAACCGGAGGATGAGTGAACTCGTGATGAAAAACAAAAAACTGNAGAAGCCAATGGAAAAAACTTGTTTAAGGATTGTGGAATGGCTCCTCAATGATGGGGCATCCAAAGCCACTGGAAACCGGAGGATGAGTGAACTCGTGATGAAAAACAAAAAACTGAATAATTGACCAACGAGAAATGCAAATTCAAGGCGGAAGTGGAAGAAGGATAGAAAAGCCTGTGGTCCAATGACCACATGGATGTCGGAAGAAAACTTTTGGATCTCGTTGCCATAGAGAATAAGCTAAATGAAAATACATTCCAATAGGCCTAGAAATGAAGAAACCCTGGTCCCCATGTCCATTTTTCGATGAAGACTCGAAAGTTGCTAAGAGAATTTAAGAGTGGTGGAAGAATATGGAAAAGCCAATGGACTGTGCTGACTTGGCCAATGTGTGGAGGGAATATCAACGCCAAAGCTAAAGAAGGATGGAAAATCCAGTCGATTGTTGATTTATTTATTTATTTAAGTTGAGGAATTATTCTATAGAGTAAAAGTAGTAGTGCTACAAAAAAAAATGTTACACTTCAAAGACACAGTTTTGCAAACAGAAACAAGTATGTATAGCAGTCCTATAAAGTTTTCCAGACCCTTTCTCAGTGAGGGAAAACAGGTCCATAAAAAGAAGGAAAGTATCCTATTACAAAAAGATATGGCGTTTCGACTATAATTCCTAACATGATAAAGCCCACAAATCCTGACAAGATAAACCCACAAACCCAGTGAGAAAACAAAAGGAATCCAATGGCAAAAACCTGTTTAACGTTTGTGGAATGTCTCCTCAATGATGGGGCATCCAAAGCCAGTGGAAACTAGCTCACTTGGGGCATCCAAAGCCAAGGGAAACCAACTCGCTTGGGGTTTCCTTAGCAGTGGAAGTGTCATCGCTGGATGATCTGCATCATCACTGCTGGAGGAGTCTTCATCTTCATCGCTGCCTGCTAGAGGTTGTTTAACTGGGAGAGGGGTTGTCTTCCTCACCATTGTCGGACTGGGAGTACATTTACTGGCTGAGAGGGATTTCATTTGACTCTATGGGGGGGGAGGAGGCTCGCAGTCCATAGGAACTGCAGGGGAAATGGTAGAGGAGGTGGGCGCCAAAGGAACGACAGGTGTAGAGGCTGAAATAGGGGGAGCGGTGGGAGCCAAGGGAACGATAGTTGCAGGAGGTGGAGGAGGGACGTAAACATGAAGAGGTTGAGAGTGGAAGTGAAGAAGAAGCTGAATGAGGAGATTTTTGATAACCTAGTAGTTCCTACAACGCTCAGGAGTGCGACTAGCTGCATTGAAGGCACTAAAGAGTTCACCCTCCTAGTCGTTGAATATCATACGCATAGCATCAGGGATCTCAATATCGAACCCATCGCCACTTTCCTGAGCACTAAGCAGAGTAGGGCGATCATACTGTGTGCCTCTCCTCGCACATCTGCGACGAGGAGTACTTCTTGGACGACAAGACATGGCGAGGCGACCAAGGGTGGCAGTGAGCTTGGAACCAGAGGCAGAGTTGCAGAGAGTCAAATGACCAGGAGAGTGCTGAGAGCAGAGCTGGGAGAGTGCAGAGGGAAAATGACAGGGGTGACAGCGGAGCCCAGGTATTAAACCTTTGGTGCGTTGGCCCAGGAACCAAGGAAACCCACTTAAGACGATCCCACAACAAAGTGATGGTTGCATACCTTTTGGAATCCAAGAGGTGTCCACGTCCGAGAGCAGAGTTAATACATGCAACCATTTCGAAGGGTGGCGTTGGGGTGACATGAGGCATATGACGGGGTGGCCCCATCATATGCCTCCATAGTCGTGTTTGCATTGCTGTCACTTGCATTCAGGTGATTGTCAATTCATTTCAAATCAGACTCACTATTATTATTTCCCGAGTATGTTTGCCTTATACATCCTCATTCCTCAAGTAACAACTTGAATATATGATTAAAAAAATTAGGTTTCTCTATATTAAAAAATATGTGATTTCGTTATAATTTGTACTGCATTACATTAGGCATTCTGTATATATTCATTAGCTAAATCAATGAAAGTTTGGAACCACCTTACCGTTTCATAAGAAAGTCAAATTAATTTTCTACCAACTTCATTATATGATTTACAAAATGAGGTATTTCAATTGCAGACATTTTCTTTAAATTTAAGTTAGTGTTATACATTTCCATTAATTAAATAAACAAACAAAGAGTGGAAATGAAAATAACTTTATTATATCAAAATAGATTCATTGCACTTTGAATTATTTAATCTAAAATTTAAAAAAAAACAAGTATTCGCATGATAAGAATACAAAAACAAGTATATGCATGATAACAAATGTGAACTGTAATAAATTCATTCAAATCATTTCATCTAAAATAAAAATAATAACAAGTATTTGCATGATAAGAATAAAAAACAAGCATCTGCATGATAAGAAACAAGTATTTACATGATAAGAATAAAAAACAAGCATATGCATGATAAGAAATGTGAGTTGTAATAAGTGATTAAGTAGGAGATAATCCATGTGAAACATAACACTTCGACTTTGATTTCAAGGGTGTATATATATTTTTAGGTAAAGGCTAGAAGCCAAGAACAAATGGTAAGGATGACCAAAACATTGTAAATATGTACATGCTTGATGCTAGAAATCTCTTTGCAAAGGAAGAGGGACAAAGATGAGATGGGAGGTTATGAGTCCATAAGAGAGGAAGTGCTAGGGGGATAAGGG
>LPNX011113207.1:4757-29429 GCA_001517045.1 Pseudotsuga menziesii
TCTAATGAAATATGTGTTAATAGATATATTTGGAATTCATCACCTCGAAACTCATCCTTCATCTTTTATAGCTAGAATACCAAATGCACAAAGAGAAATAGAAGAGATACGAAACTTTGTTAATAAAGAATCTGATTTGTTTGATTTAGAGATGGTGTGGCCAGAGATTGGTTTGTCTCCAATAAATGTATACAACATAGAAGGTTTGTTTGACATGGCATTTCCAACATTATTTCCTATGGGCATTGTTCATTGGTTGCAACCACGTTTGAAGACTATCTGCTTACATGAATATGGTTTGCACCTACTTAAATATTGTGATCAAAGGTTTGGAAAACATCCAAGGTTTTGGTATTTTGTATTGAACATGATAATGAGACACCGAAGCCAAGGAACAACCGTTGTATTCATGAAAGAAAACATTGAATATGGCATACCAACAACAATTGAATATTTACATAAGGATCTCACTGAATTCCCAGACACCAGATTAGGTGAACAATTGATTTGTTTCAGTTCACGTCTTCAAGGAACAAAGGCATATTGTAACATATGTCATAGTGATCTTACTGACATGATATCACAGATTGATTTCCCAACTTTATTTTTCACTCTTCTTGCATCCGATACCAAGTGGCCAGACCTACATAAAATTATGCCCAATTCTACACCTGTATCTATAAAAAACAAAAATAGATGGAGAACTGACAATGTTATAAACTATCCACATATTGTTGCAAAGTATATGCATGAACGTTTCAGTATTTTCCATGAAGAAATCATTGTGAAATACCTTCATGCTAAAGACCATTGGTACAGGTACATCATTTCTTATTCTATTCTTTAACCTAATATTATTAATACATGATGTGTTTCGTAGGTATCAAACTCATCATTTAAAAAATTTCAAGCACAAATTTCATTGCATCCTAATTATTAATACATTATGAGTTTCGTAGGTATGAATGGCAACATAGGGGATCAGCACATATCCATGGCTTCGTGTGGTTGGAAGGTGCACCACACAAGGAACAACTTGATTGGAAAGACACAACAAGAGTTGATGCAGGAAGATGATACTTTGACAATTATGTAACACCATGGAATCCTCGTGATGCTCACCACAGGAATATATCTGTTCATCGAACTCTACAGGAATATCCTTTCTTATTGGATACCAGTGAGATATTCAATAAAAATACCCTTGATGATTATGAGAAACTAGTGAATCGAGTGCAATGACACACAAGATATAGTGTTCACTCTTGTTTATGAAAAAAAGGTTCCTCCTACATGTGCTGATACAATGCACCATGGGAACTTCAAGACCAGTCGAAAATATTTGTCAATGACAAAGGACAGAAAAAATATGAACCTGCTCGCAACGATCACAGGTTAAATGTTCATAAAATTACTCTTATTTCAATATGGCATGCCAATGTTGATTTCCAGCCAATTCTTTCACGTCATATAGTTTTGAAATACATTGCAAAGTATGCTTAAAAAGATGAGAGAAGATCAGAAAACTATCAAGACATGTTGACAAGAATTTCTCATGTTGTTGACTCTGAAATTCCCTCAATATGTGCATATAAAAAATTTCTTGCTAAAAAAATTATGGAAAGAGATATAGGAACATAGGAAATGTGTCATATGTTGTTAAAGATTCATCTTGTTATTTCTATCCATAGATTTGTTTAAGTTAATGTTGGAAGAATAATATTCAAAATAGTTTCTTCCGACTCGGATAACAACAAATTCCCAATAGGTTCTGGGTTTGTAGAACAATACCAAAAGAGACCTCCATTTCTGGAGCACCTATCTTTGTTTGAAACTGCACGATCTTGGCCTTTTAGTGGACGACGTCAGAAAGAACCATGGAAGCCAAGAGATACACCTGCAATAGTTCATGTGTGGCCATAGTTCTATGAGCTTTCTAACAACAATTCCTATTCCTTTGAGTCATTTTTCCTTAGTGAATTACTTCTCTATAAACCGTTCAGAAACATTTAGATTGATATTGGCATCAACACAAAAATTATTATTCACAATTGGAGGAGCCTTAGATATCGAGCTTGGCATGTCAATAGGATACCTTTGGAACCATATACCATTGAAGAAGATGATGATACAGAGTCAAGATGAAGTGACTCATGACAATTACATGGATGAGTGGGAGATGTTATCATGACTTGTTCCTCCCATTACTGTTCAAGTTTCAGACATTGATACTCTTTGTCGTAGAGACTTTGACTTGATCCATGCATGGAATAGTACTACAATTTTTAATAGCAACTTATAGGACCCAACAAATTTCATAAAAGATGCACGGTCAAGAGGATCCATAACAGATCTCTCACATTCTAGTTCGGCTTCTCCATCCTCATTTTCTCATAAGAAACATCTTTGTTTTGAAACTGTTATTGAACATTTCCATAAGGATTGAATGCAAACCTGCTCAAGATTATAATTCAAGGAACTGGAGGAACAAGAAATTCTTACCTTATACATTGTATTGTACATGAATTTTCAATGCATTCCATAAATGGAAAAATCCCTTTCTTATTGCTAGCACCTACAGGAGTAGCTGCCTTCAACATACAAGCCAAAACAATTCACTCGACCCTCGTAATCCCTATTAAAGACTTCAAATATTTACATAGTCAGTCACTTTCTATATTCCAATAAGGAATGTGAGATGTTACACACATTTTAATTGATGAAATGAATTTCATTGGGCCAAGGTTGTTCATACAAATTGATTCACATCTACAGGAGGAATTTCTAGAAAAAAGGTCAGTTCCATTTGGTGGAAGATCACTAATTCTAGTTGGAGATCTTGGGCAATTTCCTCCTATCAGAGACAAACCATTGTACATAGGAAACATGGTTGGAAGGGTCTTATGGAAAGATTTCATAAAGGTTGTTACATTGGACACGATATTTCGTCAACTAGGGACAAATCCAAATCAAGTCAATTTTAAGAGGTTGCTAACCAACATCAAAAATGTAAACCCAACAGTGGATGATTGGAATCTTTTAATGTCACGAACAGATGCAAATATGGACGCTAATGAAAGTAATACTTTCCATTTAGAAATCCATTTGTTTCCTACGAACACCTTGGTAAATGTACATAATCGATGTATGCTAAAGTCACTTGGAATTCCTATATCACGATGCATTGCTAAACATACGAAGAATAAAGATTTTACTGACGCTGATGATGACCAACTTCACCAAGAAGTGCTTTTATGTCCTGGTCAACGAGTGATGTTGATGTGTAACTTGTGGGTGGAAGTATGTTTACTAAATAAAGCACTTGGGACAGTTCAAACATTTTTTTTCTAATGGGTCCAAACCACCACAACTACCAATGTATGCTACAGTTTCTTTTGATGATTACATTGGCTTACCATGGGACAGTCCCAAAATTGTGCCAATAGCATTTTTTTATAGAGGAAATCACAAGCAAATCTCATTTCGTATGGCTTGGGATCTTACCTTACACAAATCACAAGGTTTGAATTTACAAAGGGAAACCATCGATATCAGCATCACAGAGAGGCAAGCTTTAACTTTCATAGCAATTTCAAGGGTCAAATATATTGATGGTTTATGAATATCTTCGCCCTTTACATTTGAAAGGTATTCAAATATGGAAAAAAATGCATATGCTACAATCAAGAAGAAAGAAGAAAAACGGTTGGAATCAATTTCAGCTTAAACATCACAACTATTAGGTTACTAGGTAACTTGATTGTTTATTGTATATACATTTATATTAACATGTTTCATTCTTATTATTGTCATTGGAAGCAAGAAATATAGATTGCAAGAGAGCAAACCAAATTACAAACATAATAGGTTTAATATTTTTTTATTCATTGTCTCTTCATATAGGTTGTCAATAAAAAGTTTTTTTTCTATATGTTAACCTACGCTATTTCAATATGTTCAATTAAAATGTCATTTACAACCATTTGTTAAGCTGTCTTACGATATAAAAATATAGTGGTAACCATTATTTTTTTTACTAATTTAATTGGATTTTTGTTCTTCATATTATTTCTTTATGTGTTCAAAGAGTAAATATTTAGTTAGTTATCTATTTTTTTTCATAATATCCTCACAAGTAAATGTAATTTTTTTTAATTGAGTTATATCGATTAAATGTGAATGTAATGATGAAATGTGCTAGAAAAATATTATTGAATGATAGATTAGGAGATGACATAACAATGATTTGAACATATATAACCATGTTGGGCGGATGGGGTAGACCCGGGTTCTTATGCTTTTATCTTTGCACCAACAAACAGACCCACAGTGTTGGCCCTTTCGGCAACAACCTGCGAACAGGTTGCAGTCTCACTCGAAACAGCTATGGGGTGCCATAGAATCAATTTTCTGCAGGCGAAAGAGGGATATTACTATACCTTTATTCTTAACAAAGAATAATTATGCAATACAGAGCTTTGACATTCACTTAAATAGCTTCGTAGTTTAGATAAAAAGATAGTTTCTTGCTTAACCCTTAACTGGGAATTCACAGCGAAGTTAATACTTAGCAATTTATCTTACTTTATCATTCATCTACTTATCAAATGCATAAAAACATAACAGGAACAAAATAAAAAGAACCACCACAACACATGATATATGTGGTTCACCCCTAGTGTAGGGGCTACGTCCATAGAACTGCGTTTATATTCAACAATTTACAAAACAATGCAGTTCTGATCTGTGCACTCAGCTGCAGATATTCTCAACAACCCAAAACTGTGCACTTAGCTGCAGAACCTCCCTTCCAAAATCCTCTGCGCACTCAGCTGCAGAGGTCGTCCACGCACTTAGCTGGGACTTAACCTTAAACCCAAAAATAGACCTTAGCTTCTGAGCATCACATCATCATTATAACACAAAGCTTCCCTTGACTCCTTTACATAAGTGCCTATTTATACAAGTGCATTATTACAATACCATGGGCTTAAACCATGGGTACCCAAAAACCATGGGGAATTTACAAAAAGGGGGCTTCAACCCAACCCTAAAGCCCCTAAGACTATTTTGGACCACAACTCCACTTATAAGCTTCGCACCAAAACTACGGAGTTGCCAAAATTAAGGACCTTCAAGGTCCGAGCCCCAACATGCCCCTAAGACTCACCAGTGTCCCATCCCGGGACACTCTGCTTCTTTTCGGGTGCAAGAATCTTGTTGGAAAAGATAGTAAACTGCTTGTTGAGGCTGCGCATGATATCTTTGGCTGCTTTCTCGTTCTACACTATCTCTTGCAATGTTTCTGCAGAGGCTTTGTTGGCCTTTTCCTGTGCAAACACATCATACTCCTTCAAGACTTTGAGCTGGTTGTCCGCAGTAGTGCTCAACTCCAAGGCCTCGTTAATGAAGGGTTGCACAGAGCTCACTAATAGTGTATCTTTTATTCTACAAGACTCAATTTCTCACTGGAGCTCATTACTATGCTTTACCTTAAGCATCTTCTGCATAGGAGGCAATGTCTTAATTTCTTCTTTTACTGCATCCAACTTTGTCTGTCGCTGCTTGATGGTTTCTTGCAACTTTTCTACTTTTGGGTTGTCTTGCAAGTTTGCCCAGGCCTCGACACTTTCATATTGTAGCTTTGATGCACTACTTACAAGATATGAGATCTTCGTTGCTGAGGCCTGAATATCTCTGCGACGTTGTTCCCTAACCTCTGGTGGACTCTCAGGAATGAGGCACAGCTGAAGCTCCACAATCTGGGCCTGATGTTCTGCTTTCATCTTCTCTATCTGGCTTCTAGACTATTGTGCATAGTCTTTCAGCTTTACTATTCTTTTCTCCAGTTCTTCTTCATCCTGCATGTCGAAGTCAGGGAGACTTCGACACGCCTCATCCAACACTCACGCTAGTGTATCCTGCTTGTTTTCTATTTCCCTCTTCTTCTATTAAGCTTCTTTCAACTGTGCTTCGAGGTGCTCACTCTGCTTTGTGGTATTATCTAACTGCATGTGTGTGTAGTTGTCTCGTTCTCGGATCTCCCTCATGAGTGCCAATTGACAAAAATGCAGCTCCGACATAGAAAACTTAGTGTAATCTATCTCAACTATCATCCTGACCTACGATCGAGATGTTGCGTCAGGTATTATAAGAGCTGCACTTGGTACTTGTCCTCGGTTGTTTCTGGATGGCCATTGTCTAGTATCTGGCTGCGTGCCTACTGGGGCACTGCTTGTTGTAGCACCAATTGTTATTCTTTTCGATAACTCCTTAAGTTCTTCAATTCGCCGTGCTACGCCAATGAGCACATCAAGATGTTTAGCTTAAAATTCTACCCATTTGTTGGATAAGACCTCTGTAGACTTCATCAGAGCCTGATCAAGCTCGTCAATCGTCACAGCGGGCTCTTCGACGATATTCTTTCCCTTCGATGCCTTAGTTTTCTTTCTGGGATGAGGCTTAGTAACTTCCTCCACTTCTGGGGACTTGCACTTATCTGGGCGATTAGGGTCTAAAATGGTCTTTACTGATTCTTCATCTTCTTCAGCAGCTCCGTCATCTCCACCATGGTCACCTTCGCTCTGCTGTGGCTCATCTTGTTCTTCGCTCTCTTCTAGTGGGTCATTCTGCTGCAGCTGACTAGGACCTGTGCCCACATCTGTTACTGTAGGGACTGGTATGTCGGGCCTTGTTCCTGCATCCTTCATCCATTCAGCCAGCCACTGCTAAACTACTACAAGGATGTCTTCCCGATTCACCATGTATGGTAACTTCCACCATGTATGTTTGTTATCTGCGTAGGCCTGGATAAAGACATTATGCATATCAGCCTTGAATTTGGCCACTCCAATATACTGAGAAAATAACTCATTACAGAGTGGGGGTGTTTTCAGGATCTCATATGTAATATTCATCGAATAGAAGGCGAACATGTAGTTCGTCATCTGCTGCAAGGCCTTATCCTGTGAAACCCAAAGAGATGCATACCTTGCTGCGCCAGGCATCTTCATAGGCACATCAACAAACTATGCCTCGGTAGGTTCTCTCCATCCTACCAATGCAAAACGCACTAACAACCATTAATAATGAAAGGCTCTACCTTTCTCATGTGCATCACGGACATCTGCAAGGAATTCTCTAGCAATGTACTCTGTCCATTTGTAACTGTATCCTTCAGCACAGTTCACAGCAATAATGACAATCGAGGCAGGTACTTCATTAGGTCTACACTTCTGCATCAATTTGCATGCTAGGATCTCTACGGCGAAGTGAATGTTCTGGTGCCGAATAGTCGATGTTTGGTACCCTCGATTTCCTTTTGTCAAACCGAAGAGGTCCTTCATGTGTTGCGCTAGCTTTGTATCTTCATGCTTTCCAACAAATTCAATCCCAGGACCAGGCCCTTCCTTCGGAAAGCCTGTAATCCTATGAATCAACTATCCATCAATAACAATTTTCTGGTTTCCTATCCATAGGTGCCCATCATGCACCAACGCCAATAACTGCTTGACCACCATGGTAACTTGCGGGCTGCAACCAAAGTGGGGGATATTCAACATCTTCAACAAGCCAGCAGCCCACTGTTTTACTTCAGGTAACGTCGTTCCAACCTCCGGATAATGGACAGAGTGCAAGTATTTTCCTGGTGCGAACTGTGGAAACTTCTCACGATCATTCGTATCATGGTCTATGTACTTGAGCCGATCTAATATTCCGGTCATCATTCCAACCAACTTCACACCCTATGGCAGTGAAGGGGTGCGTAACGTGAACTTGACTGTCCGCCGAGGTGGCTGAACTCCTGGTCGAACAGGAAGGAGATATGGTGGATGCTGGGATGCAATGTCCTCATCCTCACCAAAGTCTTTGAAATCTTCAGGTGGGAGCTCTTTCGAACCAAGAGGATTCATCTGAATCTTGGGATCCTCTGGTGTCTTTCCTGATGGTTCATGCCTTTCTTCATTTCGCTTAGAGCGAACTTCTACCTTAAACGTATTTCTGTTAGATCGTGTCTGCATCAGTTGATTCGGCACTAGGGAAGTCTCTTCGTGAGGTGCAGATGCAGGTGGGTTCCTCATAAAGTTCTGCATACCCCTCTTTCTGAACTCTCTCAACAATTGTTGGACTTTGCGATTAGCTGACATGGACTCAACTGTGAAACTCAAGAAAATGCATAATTCAAAATTCACAGGCCTGGGTGTCTTCTTATAGAATCCAACGACCAAATATTCCATGACTATGCAATAAAGACACCAAATCTAACCGAGCGGTGGTATATCTTGTCCAAAGGAAGCTAGATTTCCCAAATACGGCTGTGGATTCGACCAAAATCTCATCATTATAGGCAGTTAATGCAGTTAATGTACCGGCTCCGCCAAATCTGATTTTTTCCAACGGTCGCATTTTAAGCTTTGACACACCTTTCTTCTTCGGCAAAACCACTAACTTTAGCTTCGCCACAATAAGGATCTTCAACACAATATAGACCTTTGACCCATCCTGACACAAGCTGCGACAGAACTTTGAACTTCGACCCACGACAGACACTTCATAAATTTTCCAACAATCTGTTGAAGTTCTCTGAAAACAGCTTCATTATAGTCTAGTACCCAATTTCAACTGTTCTTGGTGCTTAGACTCTTCTTCTTGCTATTACTTCTTATCAGGGGGTACAGGCCTAGCCATGTACTTCTTTAATCTACTTCCATTCACCATGGAGGGCAAAATTTCTCCATTCAATTTAGCTAACTGAACTGCACCACCATCGGTAACTTTCTGAACTATGTATGGTCCTTTCCAATGTGTCTTGAACTTACCTGGGAACTTCATGAATTTACTGTCGTACAAGAGCACAAGATCACCATTCTAAAAATGCTTCTTCTTAATGTGTCTATCATGCCATACTTTTTCTCTAGCTTTCTGTACTTGCTACTGGAAACCTGTAATGAATCTGTCTTCTTCTAGTTCCAGTATCTTCGCCAACCTTTCATTCAAAATGGCAGGATCATCCATCTCTGTGAAGGTAGATATTCTGAGGCTAGGAACAACGTACTTCATGGCCATAACTACTTCTTGTCCATATACCAGCCTAAAGGGTGTGTGTCCTGTCAACTTCTTGCAAGTGGTTCTATAGGCCCATAATAATGCTAGAATTCTAAGATCCCAATCATTTCTGTTAACATTGGAAACCTTTATCAAAGCATGCTCAAGAATCTTGTTAAAGGCTTCGATAGTTCCATTTGCTTAAGGATGGTAGGTAGTACTCTTCTAATGATATACTTGAAATTCTTCGGTCAATGCTTCAATAGTCTTATTCAGAAAATGTGATCCTTGATCACTCATAAGAATTCTAGGACACCCGAACCTCAACAAGATATTATCAAATATGAACTTCGTAGCTGTAGCAGTGCTACAGTCCTTGAATGGTTGAGCTTCGGCCCAACGAGTAAGGTAATTAGTTGCTGTAATAATGTATCTTGCTCCAGATTTCTTTGCAGGGGGATTTATTGGTCCAACAAAATCAATAGCCCACTTGTCAAATGCTTGTAAATTTACCTGTGGAACCAAAGGCATCTCATCCCTCCTAGATGGTTTTCCTATCCTCTGACAGATATCACAGCTGTGGCAATACTCTCTTGCATCCTTACAAATCGTAGGCCACCACAATCCAACTGTCAGAATCTTCTGTGCCGTAGCTTTTCCTGCATAATGAACTCCTGCTGCTCCAGAATGTGCCTTAGCCAAAATCAATGGCTTTTCATGCTCCAGGACACATCTACACAGTATTTCATCTGGTCCCATCTTATATAGCTATCCTGCTACCAAGGTAAAGCTATCTGCTCTAACCACCAGCTGCTTCTTCTGCTGTGTTGTCATCTCAAAGGGTGAAAAACCTGTAGACAAGTACTGAACAATATCCTAAAAATAGCCATCAACCATTTGGATGGCTAACAACTGGGAATCAGGAAGACCTTTGTCCAAACTAGTGGGCTCTTCTCCTGACTCAATCCTTGACAAGTGGTCAAGCCCCAGGTTAAGTCTTCCTGGCTTAACTATGATCTCAAAGTCATACTCCTGAAACAAAATCAGCCATCTGCATATCCTTCCACCTAACACAGGCTTGTTAACCAAATACTTCAAAGCAGAATGGTCAGTGAACATCTTAAAATGAGATCCTAACAAATAATGTCAAAATTTCTGCAAGGCATAAACCATAGCTAGACCTTCTCGTTCTGTCGTAGTATAATTCTTTTCTGCTGTGGACAATTTTCTACTTGCAAAAGAAATAGGGTGATCAATATTACCTTCACCTAACTAAGCCAATACTATACCTAAAGCAATGGAATATGCGTCGAAATGAACATGAAACTCCTTACTCCAGTCAGGGAATACTAAGATAGGGGCAGTTACCATCGTTTCTTTCAAAATATCCAAGCTTTCCTGACATTAAGGTGTCCACTCAAACTTAATATCTTTCTTCAATTTCTTTTCCATAGGGGTTGTAATCTGAGCATATCCTTTAATGAATTTCCTGTAATATCCAGTATGACCAAGCGTAGTGCAAAGTTGCTTAACAGACTTTGGAGGTGGCAAGTTCACAATAATGGCTATCTTGGCAGGATCCACCATCAATCCTTGCTTGCATACAATGTGACCTAGCAGAATTCCAAAAGGTGCACAAAAGAGACACTTCTTCAGGTTCAATGAAATTTGATGCTATCTACACTTGTCCAACATAAGTCTTAAACTGGTTATATGATCTTTCAATAAACCAAATATAGTCCAATCATCAAAGTAAACTTCCAAGAACTTATGAATAAATTCCTTAAATGCAGATATGACTACTTTGGAAAACATAGCAGGTGCATTCTTCAATCCAAAGGGCATAACAGTATACTGAAAAGATCCCATTTCTGTAGCGAAGGTTGTTTTATGTCGATCCTCTGGAGCAATTCTGATCTGATGGTAACCTAAAAATCCATCAGTGAAAGAATACACCTCTTGACCTCCGACATTTTCTAAAACTTCATCTGTAAAGAGAGTAGGAAAAAAATCATGTAAACAGGCATCAATCAGCTTCCTCAGATCAACACAGATTCTGATTTCTCCCTTGGTCTTCTTTTCTTGTACTACCATAGGGCTGACCCATTCAGACTCTTCGACAAGCTTAATGATTCCTATAGTGAGCATCTTATCTAGCTCCATCCTGACTTTTTCTTTATACTTAGGGTTCAGCCGATAAGGGCGTTGCTTCACAGGCTTCGCATCAGCTTTGAAAGGTATTTTTATCACTCCTATATCACCAAGGATACCTTTCATTTCTGAGAACTTTGTCAAAAATAAGTCCTGATACTCATGGAGGAGTTCAGTCGCTTTGCTCACCATTTCTTCGTCCCAATAATCTCCAATGGTAGCGTACTTAGGAATTTCCTCTGATCCAATGTTTACTTTCCTTGTTTTCAAGGGCTGAGTTACTTCAGGTGATTCGACTGCTGGTCCATGTACTTTGCAATGTCCTTCTAACTCAAGAATATTAATGTTGTGAGGGTCATCGTCTTCATTAATGGCGAGGTTATAGCATTCTACTGCATTAGCTTCTTGTTCCTTCCAATCAGGTTGGTACTCGGCTATTTCTTTATCATCAAACACCGTAGTATGGATCAACCTAACAGCTGTGTCCAAAGCAGGGCAAACCTCATTAATATAAAATGTGAGCACAAAACTATCAGCAAGGCTAACACAACTTACAGTACCGTGGCGAAGCTCCACCTTCGCATACTAGTTCTTTGCAATAGGTTCCAGAGTGTGTACAAACCTATGTACCCATTCTTCACAAGTTATATGCTTCCATGCTTCATAACACTTCTCCAAATGTTCCCAAGGGCTAGTCTTACCATTAAATCTGCTTCGTACCTCCTGAGGTTGATCCATGAATCTCAGGTGAAGAAAATTTTGACAAGCTCTCCAATTATGAATATAATTTTTATGACCATTCCACCATTTGGAAGTTGTGGCTCTGAATACTGAATCTAGAGTCTCCATTTTCTGTGAATCTAGTACTTGCTCTGAGAATTGTACAATAAAATCTTCTGGGTCTATCAAGCCATTGAAAGTAGGTAATATTCTTGTCTATGAGCCAACCCATCTGATAGACTTGGTAATTCTTGCACATTGATGTCCATGTAGCTCATAAAGTCGATTCTGCCAATTCTCTAGGCCTTCGTCTGAATCAGTCATGCAAGAACTATCACACTGCCAATCCATTATACCTTCAGCAGTAGGGTTAACATAGTCTTCTTCTTTAGCTGTGATGTTGTAAATATGATCCAGAACATCTTGAGCTTCATCTCTGACTGGCTCTGTATACCTTTCTCCTTGAGAAGGGTCCAATGGTACTATGACTCTCAAGCCTTTTCCTTCAAAAGTCATCTGTCTATTCTTAAGGTTGATTACTGCATAATTGTCTAGTGCCCATTCAATTCCTAGCAATTCTGGATAGGTGTTGCTATCATCAATTATTTTAATGACTTCAAAATCAGCTAAGGTACTGACTCCATCAATATCCACTGGTACACTAGGGAATCTTCCCAAGGGAAAAATATTCTGTTGATTGGCTACTCTCAACTGTATAGGGGACCATTCAAGTGTAGGTTTTCCCATTTGTTCCCATGTATGCTTAGTTAGGACATTCACTTCTAATCCCAAGTCTAAAATGATATCAGTCATGTCATAATCTCGTATCTGAGCATGCAATCTCATTTCTGTTCCAGTCCTTCTAACTCTATTAACAATTTTTCCTCTATCAGAACTTTGCAGATGTTCTCAAGATGCAATAACTTTCTGTAACTCATTCAAAGCATTCTGATTTCATAATAGCTTCATACAACTCTGTAAAAATGATGTCAATGTACTTACTTGATCCGATGAAGCTTCTTGAAACTGTAACTGTTGTTGATGCTATTGCGTAGTTGCTACTGATGTTCTCGGATAAGCAAATCCTTTTTTAGCTTCCAAAAATGTTCATTTTTCTCTTCCAACATCGAAGGCTGGGATTTTCTCTGGGGTCTTACGGACCCAAGCCTCGTCAGGTTGTTTTCCCTTATTCTGCACCTACGTCATAGTTCCACTCCTTGTAACAACGTTAAGTGTCAGGACAGGTCTTTTCTCTATAGCAATCATCTGAACATTCTGAGTAGGAGTGCCATTTCTTTCTTGTATCTTGGCTATCAACTGTGAGCATTGCTCAATCACATGATCTACTGCTCTGCAATATCGACATGTCGTAGTTGGGTTTTGACACTCTCTAGCAAATAATCTGACCCCTTCCTCTTCCAGGCATACCACCATGACCATGACCTCTGAAATTACCTTGACCTAGTGTACCACCATGGTAACCATATCCATCATTGCCTTATGCATCAGTTTGTACCCTATAAGCATCATAGGTTTGATATCTCATGAGGTCAAAGCTGCGACATTCATCTTCGTTGTGTCCAACTGACTTATAGAACTTGCAGTAAGGATTCTTAGGTACTTGAACATATCGCTGCAGCAGATAGAAATCTTCAGGTCGATGCTGGCTAGTTGTTCTATAGATCTCACAATAGAGGAAATTAGGGTTAAACGGGTCCGGTGCACCAGTATTCAAATAATTTCTTAATGCAAGACACTATTTTTTGTCATGACCTTCTATCTTACATCATGTACACCAAACCTCTTCTTGAATAGATTTCCCTTTTTTCATTTCGCGAAGCTCCAAAGCCATTTCTGCTAACTGTGCCTGTATCTAGATTATTCCAGAATTATCTCCAACAGGAGCTGTTTCAAGTTTCATAGCAATTTCCTAACACCTCATAGCAGAAATTTCATAGCAATTTCTGCTAACTGTGCCTGTATCTAGATTATTCCAGAATTATCTCCAACAGGAGCTGTTTCAAGTTTCATAGCAATTTCCAACACCTCTTGTTGGTTAGCAACCTTCTGTTGCATAAGTGGAATTCTGATATGAGGCAATAGTGCTGCAATGAACCATTCTTTATGTTGTTCTGGTCTAATAGTGAAACTAACTTGATCCAACAGAACCTTGAACCTCTGATCAAAGTCCCAAACTGATTCACCTCGCTTCTGCTGAATTTATTTTAGTTCAGTTATACACTATGACTCTGATTTAGGCTTCTTGAATTCTTTGATCATTGTTTTTTTAATATCATCCAAAGCATAGTTCTGAGTACTGGAAAACTTCATAAACCAGGTCAAATCTCGATCTCTGAAAGAGGTGACCAGCTACGCTCTTCTTGTGTTTTGATCCATAATGTTCTTAGCAGTCCAAACAGCTTCGCATAAGAACCAAAACTGCTCTGGATCCTCTGATCCAGTTCCTTTAAAGAATGGGAGCTTGATATCATAATTCACATGGGCCATAGTGAATTGAGGGGGAGGAGGAGGAGGAAGACTAATAACAGGGGGGAGACTGGTAACAGCAGGAATGGAACTTACGGAGGTAAACTAACCTGTGACAGGACTACTCGGGCTAGGGTTACTTTCATATTGTGAAGGGTGCTCAAGGATAACAAATCTATAATACGGATTTATAGGAGGGTTTCCAACAAAAGGAGTTTCCTTAGATTTCGATTCTTCTGGACTTAATGAGGTATAATCGGTATTCTGGCCTAGGATATAGGATCCAAGAGTTCTCTTGTATCTTTTACCGTTGCGAAGCAAACCACTTTGCTCGTCGAAGTCACTTTCGCTTCCAAAAATAGGTTAGTAGCAATAAATCTAGCAATCTGATTGGATAAGCAATATGCCTTTTTATCAGCCAAGAGCATTTTAATTTTCAGACTTAATGAATTCAGGTACTTACCCCTTGGTCCTTTGAAAAACTGTCTTTCTGCTTCACTGAAAGAAGTGTGTGTGTCGATGGCAAACTTCGTCACAAATGCTTCAAGGGTTCACGTTGTCCAGAAGTCAACAGCTCTTGATACCGCATTGTTCACACTTTTCAACAGCTTAATTTTTTCTAGGGTCCAATTAGGAGACTGATCTTCTTTGAAGTTTGTCTTTCTTTCTGTCAACCTGGATAACCACTGGTGCAATTCTATGTGGATACTAGCAAAGAAAATTTCATAAATATCAGTAAAAATGTACCTTTGCAAGAAGTCGTCTGAGCTACGAAGAGGGTCCTTATTCTCTTGTTCAGCAAATTTTAGATAAGTATCTTCAACCCAGTCACTGATTTCTTTTACTGAGGGCCTCCAAAACATATCCCTCCAGGTACGACGTAGATCCCTCTTGAAGCAGATACTGGTTCAACCAGAAACAGAACCAATTTGTTGGGTGGATGGGGCAAACCCGGGTTCTTATGCTTTTATCTTTGCACCAACAAACAGACCCACAGTGTTGGCCTTTTCGGCAACAACCTGCGAACAGGTTGTAGTCTCACCCGAAACAGCTATGGGGTGCCGCAGAATCAAGTTTCTACAGGTGAAAGAGGGATATTACTGTACCTTTATCCTTAACAAAGAATAATTATGCAATACAGAGCTTCGACATTCACTTAAATAGCTTCTTAGTTTAAATAAAAAGACAGTTTCTTGCTTAACCCTTAATTGGGAATTCACAGCGAAATTAATACTTAGCAATTTTTCTTACTTTATCATTCATCTACTTATCAAATGCATAAAAACATAATAGCAACAAAATGAAAAGAACCACCACAACACACGATATACGTGGTTCACCCCCAGTGTAGGGGCTACGTCCACAGAACTGCGTTTATATTCAACACTTTACAAAACAATGCAGTTCTGATCTACGCACTCAGCTGCAGAGGTCGTCCACGCACTCAGCTGGGACTTAACCTTAAACCCAAAAATAGACCTTAGCTTCTGAGTATCACATCATCCTTACAACACAAAGCTTCCCTTGACTCCTTTACATGAGTGCCTATTTATACAAGTGCATTATTACAATACCATGGGCTTAAACCATGGGTACCCAAAAACCATGGGACATTTACAAAAAGGGGGCTTCGACTCAACCCCGAAGCCCCTAAGACTATTTTGGACCACAACTCCGTTTACAAGCTTCGCACCAAAATCGCGGAGTTGCCAAAATTAAGGACCTTCAAGGTCTGAGCCCCAACAAACCATGACCATGCATGTTACCATTTTATGTGTTATGCAACTTACATTTGTTATATTGTATAATTTAATTATTATTGGTATCTTATAATTTTAGTACTTATGCCACATTTCCTCCAATGTTGTTTTTTGTATTATTTAGTTGTCATTATGTTCGAATTCATGAAACCATATATGTTTTTATTTTCCAGATCTTTGCCTAAAATCCAAATAAAAAATGGATGTAAAAAAAATCACCCATCGTCCAACAGTCTGCATCAAACACCTCATAGACGAACCAAGGTTGAGATGCCAATTTCAGATAAATGTTCTACATCTTGGAAGAGGAAACCTTTCCAAACCAGAAATTTAAAAAGAGATAGGGAAGAAATTCGACATTACTGATACACAAAAAATATTTATTTATGGATTTCGTACATATGGACAAAGATCGTCAGGTTTTGGGTTGGTATATGAAAAGATTGAGGATGCAATAAAATATGACCTACCCACAGATTGTTGAAGAATGGAATTCATGATCTTGGAAAAAATACTCAAAAAAATACTAAAAAAAAAGCAAAGAAAATTCATGGTGTCATGCCAAAAAAAAAAAATTGTTGAAGCACTCTCATCATCCTCTGTATATGAAAAAATAGTCAGAGTGCATTTTCTTTCTTTTCGCATCATTGTATTTATTTCACCCTATCGTTACATGCAGTTATGTAAATTTGTTAAAGATATTTTATAAGTTTGAAATAATCTTTTGAATTTTGATTTGTTCCTAAATAATTTGTTGTCAACCTGTACCTTATTTGTAAGTAGTTTAAATATCTTTGTGTGTTCGTTCAAAGAAATTATTTTTACAAATTATTATGTTTATGTTGGTAATAGATATGTATTTTTAATTTTTTTGTTTAGTTATTTTCAAATGGATCCGAGCATTTGGAGCTTATTGCCACTCAAGTTTCTATAGATGATTCTCCTACGGGTGCCATTTTCAACATTGGTTCATTTTCGATCAATCTCTATACATTGTGAAGAGCTATTGTCAAGGCCATATTTTGTTAGCGGTTGGAAAAATAACAATAACAAAAATTGGGTTTTTAATTCAACTATTGGGACAGTATCAAAACCATTTTGTATATAAGTTTATTAATCATATAAGACATACATCTTTGTTGCATTTCCCTTATCTAGAATATAGATATATGATTGAGTGTATAGTTGGTTCAATCATTTTTCTTTCAAAATATTGTCCTCTACGAGGGCATAAGGATTATTACATCATAAATCCATTCATAAAGAGTTTCTCAAATATAGGAATTATTGATATAGGAGTCCATGGTTTCTTTTCTTTGATAGGAAACACTGGTCAACAGAAACATGGATGGATACTTGTATGTCATAAGCGCAGTGAACACGGTCCTAAATTTTTTATCTGCAGCAATATCCAAAGAGTTTGGAGAGAAGCAATTGGTTCTGATGGTGAACCTATTGCTCCTAAAGATGTTGCTTTTTATAAAGGAAAAATTTATTGGTTGCATGTGAAAATAAATTCTAAAGAAGATGCCTCATATGTGTATAGAATGTACTCACTGAACATTGAAATAAATATATGGGGTGTGCATTCAATTTACACAGGACGTAGGAAACGATCTATGTGTCTGACCTTACACGGTAACCAATTGATATGTCTTGGTGAATGATGGATTTACAAGTATATGGTGCATAGATGAAATTCATGATTTCAAATGTGGTCAACATTGCTCTCAACAAATAGATAGTCATTTTGAGGATGGTAGAGGGTTAAAATGGACCCTTTTATAAGGTGTGACAAGAAATATAAATTGTTTAGACTATCTACGATTATGAGCAGTTGGAAATTCGATAATGACATGCAATAATGCTGAAATTCCATTCATATACTATGATTTGGAAACTTGCATTGTTACTCATTTAGTAGTTGATGAAAGATCATTGTTTCCAAATAACCGTCTACCTATGCCAGCAAACAATCAATGTAGTAAAATTATCATGTATAAAAATTTCTTTCCTCTAACTCCAAGCATGGTTTTATTTAATGATATTATCCCATTCCCTCCAACATTGTTCCAGTCCTTGTAGGATTTTGGCATGTAATTCGATAGGTATATGAGTCTTTGTAAATAAAACTATATTTTAGTTTTTGCATCGTGTGCAAATTTTGGTATGTTTTGGTTTTAAATAAAACATGGCTTAAGCCCGTGAAGCTTTTTATAAAGGATACATAAATTTTGGAGTAGCTATGTTTGAGTTTTTGCTTCAAATCAATATTTTTATTAGTTTTGATCTAAAAAAAATATTTCTTTAATGTATAACATCAAAATTTATTGGTCTGTTGCGGTAGGGGGGGCAGGGTTTTCTTCACCCCGGAGGGCATAATTGAAACTACCTTCTCTTGAGGGCTTGATACGGAAACAAAAAACATTTACGAAGGATTATCCCTCTAGAAAGGACTTGTGATTTCCAAGAACAAGAGAATTACAAGAATCACTGTGCTGGGAGATTCGAGGATAGTTATCCAAACAATTGTCGAAGGCACTCTGCCTAATCATCTGCACCTCAGACAACTATTAATCAAGATCCAGTTTTTAGTGCGCCTTTTCCACAAATTCAATTTTTTTCATGTGCTTTGAATCCACAACAAGGAGGTGGACTTAGCTGCAAACCTTGGCTCCACGCTAAGCCCCGGCTCCCTCTAGATCAATGGGTCTCATGATTTATGACCCCCTACCATAGGACCAGGGCTGAATTAAGGTCACGACATGGACAAGTGTGGACACGTGCTAAGGACAAGTTTCATTGCATGGGATTTCAAGGCATCCTTAGGACGCGTGGTGTGCTTGTGCAAATGCATGGGAGATCTTGGCAGTGCAGGGTGCATTTAAAACCAGGTATGAGGGATCGATTCATGCATGTGAATAGGAGGTTAGCAATATCGCTGATCCATCATGAACTAGGAAAGGTTTGGGTGAATTAATGGACGGTATGATGATCCCTAGTGGTAAGGTGTTTTCGTTTGTGAGGAGCAAAGATATAAATGACATGAAGATGAAGGGAAGATGAACCTTGGTCTAGCTAGTCTGCAAGCGAATTGACTTTGTTTTCAGTTCAAGTTTTGGGGAAAATATGAGAGTGTTGGCACTGACGGTAATCAGGAGCGTGGTAGAAATTATGGCTTCCTCCGAATCGTTGGGATCTTCCATGTCATCTCTGGTTGATTACGATGCTAAAGAGGAAGTGGAGAAGCTCAAAGGAATGGTGGATGCAATCGATTCCGAAGGAGGCAAAAGGATGAAAAATGTGGAAGGAGACCTAGCGTTCCTGAGAAAGTAATTCAAACGCAATATCAAAAAGTCTGAATCTGCAATCATTAATTTTTTGGAAAATTTGGAGGTGAAGGTTGATAAGCTCGAGCTGAGGGTGGTCAAATTGGAATGCACAAATTTAGGTTCGTCGTCTCGTCCCTATGGGGATTCCAAGTATCCCGTGGATTTCTTATTCTGTTTTGTCTTCTGTTGGTTGTGGAATGCTTTCTGGTCTGCTCTTTACCGAAGTATATATTGTATGTCTTCCTGTCAGTATATTGTTAGTTCTAATAGGCTTTGTTCGACTATGTTAAGTGATCTGATATCTTGAACTTATGTTTTCTTCAGTTATTTACTGTGTTAGTTTGGCCCTTCTAGTAAGGGAGCTTTGGACCTTCTTTTCCGCTTCCATAAGGGCATTTTTAAGGATGGTTAAGGATGGGTGACCTACTTTTCTGCTTCCATAAGGGCGTTTTGTAAGCTGGACCTGTTTTTGTGGTTATACCACCTTATTTATATAATATAACAATTTATGTATTAAAAAAACATCAAAATTTATTGGCTATATCGGGAATTTAATGCAATCTAAATTTTACATCTTTTAAATAGTACAACTAATATTACATATCTTTCCCTAACATGTTGAAACTATTTTAGCAATTGTGTTGATAGTTACACTAATATATCCTCTCGTGTCCTGCTATATTAATAAAAATAATGCAGTTAAAATGTAAACATTCCAATTAAACCAAGAATCTCCAATATAGTCACACAAACAATGCATTATCAGGAAATGAATAAACAAAGCATTTGATCTGAACTCGGTATCAGTACAAACATTGCAGATTAAAGAACAATTTTTTGCACTTGAAATAACAAAGATATTCCATATTTGGTTCACAATTGACATTCATGCCTCATTCAAATGAAAACAACATAATTAATGATCATGTAATTCATGATGACTTTCTATACTAAGTTGACATAATGTAGAAGGTTTTTTAACAATTTCATATTCAATTCTTACTACAATATTTCACTTTCTCAAATTACAATTTAAATAATCAATACAATATTTCACTTGCTCAAATAACAATTTAAATAATAAATGTAAGTGTTGCAATTAAAATCCGAGATTTTCCAGGGGCGGCAGGTGCGGGTGGGATCCTAGTGGATCCCGGAGGACAAGTGGAACATCGATTCGCTTGGGGACTTGGATCGAGAACTAATAATGAAGCAGAATGGATGGCGCTTCTCCAGGGTCTACAACTCATTCGGACCAAAAATCTCCAAAAAGTTCTGGTTTTCGGCGATTCAAGACATGTCATCTATAAGATGATCCATGGGTATCCTATAGGAGACATCAAATGCCGTCGATTATATAAAAAGGCTCAACTTCTTCTGTCCCAGCACTTTGAATTTTACCACATTCTTCGCCAGATCAACAAAGATGCAGATGCGATGGCCAATGTAGGAGTTAGTCTCCCTCAAGGCCATTACAGTCAGGATGACGATCTTCCCATCTTCAAAGTTATTCCATGAAGAGGACCACTAGGAACCATCATCAAATCAAGAACAAGCAAGCTGTCGAAGAGGATCTCCACCCTCTCAAGGAGTATCGTATAGTGATCTTGGTTTTATCCTATCTAAGCTCGTTGGTTCCCTCGCTCTCTCGCCTTATCCCTCCTCCTCCCTCCTTACCCCTTCCCCCCTTTCCTTCCCTCTTTCCCACTCTCCTTCCCTTTTTCCGGTCCCCCTCTTCCAGCTTCTCCCTCCCTTCCAGCCGTCACCCTCTCCATCGTTTTGGCGGCCTCCAGCATTTATTTCCCTGTCATGTCTTATCCCTGGTGATGGCCGCGTGTTCAGTCTTTCTCCCCTCAGCTGATGAGCATTTAACTCCCCTCCGGCGTTCAATTAAGTGTCCCTCATCCTCGCACGATCGAGGCTCTTCCTTCTCTGCCTCCATGTCAAACTTCAGCATTATTTCGCCTCATGTTTTCGCTGAGGGTCTGTTAACAGCCCCTTCCTTCCTTCTGCAAGAAGCTGATGTAATTGGTATTGGGAGCCCTCAGGTTTCTTCTAGGCCAGCGCAGCCCCTCACCCAAGCTACTGTCGAAGAAAATCTCTCCCAGCTAGCCCTCTGTCAGTATCGTTATCCTTCTGCTCTTTGGGAAAGTGATTCTCAGGTTGAAAACGGGAGTGAGTCAGGTCATCAGCAAGCATTGCAGTATCGGCTGTCTCGCCTGGCAATTCCGTCCGACCTTGGTATTATGGCGCACTTGGGTAACAATCTCGGAATGCAGGATTTTCTGAAGAACCTTCGAAGGGTTTATGAACTGACTGCTATAGGGGTGAAGGAGAATAGAGACACAGCCAAGGAAATAAAGGGGATGAGCGAGACTATTTGCAGGATCTCTCAGGACGTCAGTGACAATGGAGCCCGCACCGAAGATTTGGATAGCAACCTGCGTGAACTCTTGGGCAGAGTTGAGCGTATTGAAGCCGACCTCCAAAGGCTTGTTTCAATGAACCAAGAGAGCAGGGCCAATGGAATTAACGCCTCAGCCTCCCAGCCCATGGAAGAAGAATCAGTACAGCAGCCTCGCCAGCTTAGAGGCAACTGAATTTCATTGTCTGCTTTCTTTCAGTTTAGTAAAGGGTTTTTAGTTTCAAAATTTTGTAAGAATGATGTTTTTCTGCACTATGCTATGTAGTCAGTTCGTGAGGGTTTTTACAACTCGTTTAGTTTGCAGTTCAGAAGCAATTATCTGCCCTCTTTTTTGGGAAATAGACTTCGTATGGCTTGCTGTCTATGTGCCATCCCGGCTATATATCTCCCTTCGGAAATGTAATGAATGGCTGTGCACAGCCTGTTAATACAAACCCCTCTTTCTGTTTTTGTTAAAAAAAAAATTAAAATCCGAGATTTCAAATTTTAACAATCCATACATTCATTTACATTATATTCATGAATGCAATGCTTAGTATTATATTGAAATTGTGAATTTTGGTATTTGTTTAAGAATTTATTTGATTTGTTTTCATAAACATTACAAATCATAAAAGATACGGGACTGGAATTGCTTAGAAAATAATTCAGTTTCACATTAAATACATATCAATTAAACAACTATTGCAGTATTAGAGTCTACGAAAACATTTCAGTACAAACATCGCAGATTATATAACAATTTTTTCCACTTGAAATAACAAATATATTTCATATTTGCTCCACAATTGATATTCATTCCTTGTTCAATTGAAAACAACATAACTAACGATCATGTAATATGATGACTTTCTATACAAAGTTCACCTAACGTACAAGGTTTTATAATTGTTGCAATTATAATCCCATAGGCATTAAAATATATGGAACTAAAATTGCTTATAAAATAAACATCACCAATCATAAAAGATATGGATGTGGAACTGCTTATAAAAAAATTCAGTTTCACATTAAATACATATTAGTTAAACAACTATTGCAGTATTAGAGTCTACGAAAACATTTTTGCAACTTATTAACTATATTGACTATAATGTGAATTATATTCATGAATGCACTCCTCAACAACATATTGACTATTTATTATAAAAACGGTAATGTTGCAACCTCACATTTCCAACAAATACTATCAAATTGCCACATTCCCACCTGCTTACATCATTTTATTATAATTATCATGCTTATTTCAGTAATTATTTATGTGTAATTGCAAGAAATTACATTAAAAAGCACAACCATACTGAATCACGATATCATGATTTACATTAAATAATGTATTTGATTTTTTTTCATAAACATGACAAATCACAAAAGATATGGAAGTCGAATTGCTTAAAAAATAATTCAATTTGACCTTAAATACATATCATTTAAACAACTATTGCACTATTAGAGTCTATGAAAACATTTCACCAACGTATTAACTATTTATTAAAAAAATGGCAATGTTGTGACATTACATTTCAATTGGCAATACAATATTGCACTTGTTCAAATAACAATTTAATTAATATATGTAATTTTTGCAATTAAAATCCCAGATTTCAAACTTTAATATTCCATACATTCATTTACACTATATTGATGAATGCAATGGTCAGCAACATATGGACTATTTATTAAAACAATGGTAATGTTGCAACCTCATATTTCCAAGGAATACTATCAAATTGCCACAATCCCACATGCTTACATTATTTGATTATAATGATCATGTTTTTTCGGTAATTATTTATGCATAATTGCAAGAAATTACATTAAAAAACACAACCATATTGAATCGTAACCATTCAGGTATGTCGCAATACAACATAACATTTTATAAATGTGACGATGTGACAAAAACCAATAAGGAATGGATGAATATTGTAATCCATCACACCCCTTCATGTATGTTTCAATGAAACAACCACATTTAAAAAAAATAAACCCAATCCTTCCAGATCCTTGCAACAAACCTCATAATTCAACATAATTCATGAAAAAACACAGACATAGTACAACATAACCACAATCGCATGTCACATGACACTGTAAACACCAATGAACATCATAATCGAAGATAACCCTTCATCGATTTCAGAATGCAAAAAAAAAACATTCAAAATAAAACTAAACCCAACTACTACAAAACAATTTTGTTAATGGCATAATGTAACAAAAATCCAGCAACCAACATTACCATATTGCAACATGACCATAGAGCAATGTCACAATTCAACTTAATGCTCACTCAATATGATAATCCAACATAGCACATCATAAATTAAATATATATTTGACTTATTAAATTACTTTTAATGTTGTAATTCAATCAACCACATTAATGAACGTAACGATAATACAATATATTCATAGAGAAATGATGCAATCAAACATAACCCTTCATTTATGTCAAAACAGAATAAACAATTGAAAATATGGCTACACCTAATCATTGTCAAACATTACAATGAATTACATAATGTCACATTAACACATTACGGAACATAGCCATAATGCAACGTGGCAATTAGAGAACTTTTACACTATTAGAATCTGTTAGGTATAACTCCTGATTCAATTATTATTCTAATGCAAATTCCTATATTTATACAAATCATGTGACGGTTGGGTTTCACCTTCCGCCCAGCCCTTTCGGCTTCTTACTATTTATTTATTTTACAATAATCCCTACGGATTATATTCTAAC
>LPNX011113207.1:30893-62504 GCA_001517045.1 Pseudotsuga menziesii
AATTCTCTCTTCTACACCATTTTGTTGAGGATTGTAGGGAACTGTAGTTTGATGTGCAATTCCACGTTGGCGAAGATAATCTGCAAAAGCATTTGAAGTGTATTCTTTTCCATTATCAGTACAAAGTGTACCAATTTTTGATTGTGCTTGTTTTTCTATCAATGCATGAAAGTCTTTGAATGTTTGAAACGCTTCTGAATTTGTCTTTAAATAGTAAATCCAACACATTTGTGAGTAGTCATCAACAAATGTCATAAAATACTTATTCCCATTTGCTGAAGGAGTTGGCATTGGGCCACATAAATCAGAATGCACTAGTTCTAATTTCCTACTTGCTCTGAAATTAGATTCATGGAATGGCAGCTTACTATGTTTTCCTAATATACATGAATCACATTTATTCTTCTCTTTAGGAATGGTGGGCAAGCCAAATACACCATTCTTTTTCAACAAGCGAAGACTGTTATAATTTAGATGACCAAATCTTGCATGCCACAATGAGCTAGATGACATATTACCTTCTCCATGCTGAGAGAGGTAGGCATAGTTTTGAAATCTTGCAGATGAACCCTTGAGCTTCAGCAGCTTTCCATCTTCGTATCCATTCATGATGACTTGGTTGTCAGAGGACTTTCTTATTTCAACGATTCCATCAAACATGTGGATGGAATGGCCTTGCTGTCGAATCTCCACCAAGGATAGCAGGCTTCTCTGCAACTCTGGAAGATAGAGAACATTCTTCAACAAGAAGTTAGGGAATCCAGGCATCTTCAGTTGAATGGTGCCCATTCCCTTCAGTTTAATACTTGACTTATCTGCAAAGTAAACTATGCCATCTATTGATTCATTAAGTTCTTCAAAACAGTCTTTTCTAAATGTCATGTGTGATGTTGCACCAGTATCAAGCAGCCAAAGATCTTTGTAAGATGAAAGTGAAGTCATTTCATTAAATCCAAGATTACAATGTGCAACAATACAAGAATCAGAATAATTACTAGCATCTTGGTCATCTTCCTTCTGGTTATGCTTGCCTTTGATGGAGTCCCATGAAGCCCAACATTGATCTGATGTGTGCCCAGTCTTTCCACACCGCTTGCACTGCAAATCTGATCTTTTTCTGAAGTTGTTTCTGCCCCCTCTGCCTCTGAAATTTCTTCTTCCTCGTCCTCTCTTGCTGCAATCTCCCTTGGAAGGGTCTTTGGATTGGTTTTTGCCGGCAAGGGTAGCACCAATACTAGATGCAAAATTATGCATCTTCAATCTGGAATTTTCAACTTACAGAATACTTGGAAAAAAATATGGAATGCAGGTTTAGATTCCTGCTCCTTTACAAATTACAATATGATTCTGTAGCCTATACAGATAATTTTGCAGCTTATCAAATAATTTTGCAACTTATCTATATCATTAAAACCTTTCGACGACATATTAAATTTTGATTTTAAATGCTAGCGTTGCAGTGTGACATTTTCAATGACAACTATCATAACCCTTTGTCAGCCTCCTACATACTATTTGAATGCTTGCATTCTCCAATATATTTGTCAAATTATGAAATTAAACAAAGGCTATGTGATATTCACACAACTTGTAAGGATTTGATGCCACATCTTTGTGAAATTGTTTATGTCACATTGTGATGTTGATGATCTACATTCTAATAATAATGAACATATGTTCATCGTCAATACATAATATTATTATAAAATTATTATATAATTACACTTTCTTAACTATTATTAATATTATTTTATTAACATCTAAAATAATATATTATAAAAATCATGTTATTATTTTATTCTTACTTTAATACAATTATTTTAATTAAATACTATATTTTATTACTTTGACATGAATATGTTAACTAATACCCATATTTGGACCATAAAATAATAAAATACATTAGTATGATTAAATATTAATATTTTCATTGTATTACTGTTATTTTTTATTATTACTTTATTACAGATATTTTAATTAAATGCTATATTATGTTAGTTTTGCATTCACAATATAATAATATAATATAGTACTATTAAAATTAAACTCATTGTACTTGAATTATAATATTATAAAATTATTATATAATTACACTTAATTATTTTTAATATTATTTTATTAAGATCTAATATGTTGACATTCACAATAAAATAATATAATATAGTATTATTAAAATTATTATCATTGTACTCAATTTATATTATTATAAAATTATTATATAATTAGACTTACTTAACTATTTTTAATATTGTTTATTAACATCTTAAATAATATATTGTATTGAATATTACTATGTAATACAACATTAATTACACTTAACTAACTACAATTATTACAATTTTATTATCATATTTTTTTTACTAATGTTATTTTGTATTATTACTTTATTGCAGTTATTTTAATTAAATACTATATTATATTAGTTTGACATTCACAATAAAATAATATAATATAGTGCTATTAAAATTATTATCATTGTACTTAAATTATATTATTATATAATTACAATATTATTACTATTTTGTTATTATCTAAAATAAGAAAAACATTGTTATTAAATTAATTGTTTCTCAATATGAAAAAATATCTCCAAACTATACCATATTTATATCCAAAATTCAAAAATTAATATGGCTTATTAGTTTGTTGTAATATTAATTACAGTTAACTAACCAATATTATTAATATTTTGTTCTTATCTAAAATATTTTAATATATTTTAATAAATAAGAAAAACATTATTACTAAATTAATTGTTTCCCAATATTAAAAAATATCTCCAAACTATACCATATTTATATCCAAGATTCATTTAATTTGACTTATTAATTTGTTTTAATATTGCCATACTTAATTTATTATTTTAAATAATACAATCTATAAAATGATATCATTTATTTAAATCGAAATGGATATTAAAATAATTAATTGTAAAGGTATAAAATTTCATTTTAAATAAATTTAATTATAATTATTAATTATATTTATTATTATATATTATAATAATTAAATAAAAAATATTATTCTCATTAATACTTTGTGGATATGTCTATGCGCTCACTCGTTATTAGCAATAACCACATTAAATAAATTAATATGTCTAAATACATTGATATGCATAAATTAGGCACATACGTTTTTATATTAATGTTTTTCTCTATAGTATGTGCTTAAATTTACGTCTATCAGCGTATTCATACACATTAATTAATTTAATGTGGTTGTTGCTAGTTACATATCTTCAAAATCATTGCCTATATTGAGATCCTATTAGTCAATAGCACTTTGTGCCCCCTACTAGGCTCTAGTCGTTGCTTCATATCTCTACTAGAAACTAATCTATCAAATTAGGAGATCAAGACTCTTTGGGAGTCCAAGAGACACCTTGAGAATTTGGACACAAGAGCCATCTCATGTGTATTTATTGTTAGCTTTTATTGCTAAGGAGGTGCTTCTGCACTTTGTGCCTCGGTGCAAAAGTGCAAAATCCTCTGATACACTGAGTCCCCAATAAAGTGTTCACAAATGTCATATATGAGTGGGACAAATTTGTCCTCCCATATTGCCGAACAGTAAATATGGACAGGGGGTTCAACCTTCGTCTAATTCCATCCCATGGCTGGGATAAGAAATGATGCAAAAAATACGTCCATCACATAAGCTGATAGATAAAATGTGGGCTTTCTGGACGTCAGAGTTTCTTGCTACTTCTCTATTTATTCCTTCAACACAACTAATAGAATTTGAGCCAAATTGAAGGACTCTCCTGTGGTAAGGATATGAATGGGTGAGGGGCGCCCATTCTGCCTTGAACACTGTGCAGTTTGGTAACTCGTAGAGTCTACATAGCATGGCCTCCAATAGGAAAATGACTCTCTAAACCAGGAGATAGGGTATGATTTATCTGTCTTGGGGATGAATTCTGCAGGGTTATCCATTGATGACTTCATCATTTCCTCAAAATTGTACTGTGTGGCAGAGGCTTCAAGGAATTGCTTGTTGAGCAATTATTGAGGTGGGTTAAGGGCATAGGCTCTAGAAAATATCTCTAGATGAAAGAAGGCTAGATGGGTGTGAGTTTGGTCATCAAAAGAGTGGTCCTTGGGGTTGGTGTGATCAATAATCCACTTCACTGGGTCTGTATAGGGCATGAAGGCAGGTCTGGACGCTATAGAATGGAGTTGGTATTTGCTTATGTTTAGGAAAGCTGACTGGTCATGTGGGTTGCTGGAGAAGTCATCATTGTTGAAAATGGCATGAATTATAGACCAGTCTACATGCTAGGTCTCAGATACCCACCCACTAGTGTCAGAGAAGATTCTAGAATTGAGGTCTTTGTTATTTCGCTCATTGAGAGCGGTTTTGGGCCTTTTGTTACGCGGCATATTTGCAGGGTATAGGGTATATTCTGGTAAGAAATTACTGCAAAACCATCAATTTTTACCCAAAAAAACGTTGAAATTAAACCAATGGGAAGCAAGAGATTTGAAAGGACTAAGTGGTAAATCACTTAAGAGCAAGAGAATTCGTGGGCATCATGAAAACTCATAAGGAATTCATTCGCCAAAGTAAAAATCATAAGTTAAAAATGATGAACAAATAATGACAAATCATAAGATTTAAATTACCGAGTCCAACAGCGAAATGAATCTGAGCTGTAAATTTCAAACAGATCGATGGTTAGGATTGAAGCGGGAAATGAAATTGCGGAGATGAACTTTTAACAAATTTTTGTTTTTTTATTTCTGCAATCTGCAATCGACACTGTGGGTTGCGAAATTACAGGGTAACATTTGTGACCCGAAATTGGTTTTATTGCTTCTGCAATCTGCAATCCCCTTTGCAGGTTACAAGATTGCAGAAGTGCGATTTTCGAGTTTATTGTGTTTTGTGTTTTCGATTTCTGCAATCTGCATTGCGGGTTGTAGAATTGCGAAGATGAAAAATTGAAATTTTATTGTGAAACGGTATTCCGACATCCACAATTTGCATTGCAAGTTGCGGGTTTTAGAAAGGTAAAAATGGGAAATAAAAGAGATTGCAACATTCACAATCCGCATTGCGGGTTGCGGGAAAGAGAAATTCAAAACCTTCAAAAAAATGACTTCTGCTTTCTACTTTTACGGATTGTAGAAACAAAAATTTGAAACAAAATAGAGGATTTTATGTAACTCACAAACCAAAAACACAAGGCTTTGAATGAGAAATTTATTAAGTTCAAGCATGATAAGATAAAGGGGATGAAAGCACCAAGGAATAATACCCCATAGTAAAATAGTAACAACAAAATTTACCTTCATAATGATGAATGGGGCTCCTAGTTCATTTCATGAGATGGGATCTGTTGTGTAAACAACAGTGCCTCACAAATCAATGATTGGGGGCACTCCTTCCGAAGCACTATTGGGGCATAAGCCTGATGTCTCACACTTGAGATTTTTTGGTTCCAAAGCTTGGGCGAGAATTCCTATGGACAAGAGAAAGGCCTTCTAAGCCCAGAGTAGCGAATGCATACTGCTGGGATATAATGATGATGTAAACACATATAAATTGAAATAACTTGCAACTAGAAAGTGCTTCATAAAGCACAATGTTTAGTTTGAAGAAGATTAGTTGCTTGATCCACCACAATCCAAAACACAAGGAGGTATAAACAGTCTTCCATTTCAATTTGATAATGATATTTTGTCTCATGTTTCAGATTCAGATGATGAAGAACAAGATCAACACGATCTTGATATTGAGGCTGTACCTCATGAGAATCTGGATCCAAATCCAGCTCCCATTCAAAATCAGTGGCCTAAGACTAAATAGGCCCAAAATTTCATTGAAGTAGTTGGAAATGGTGCTGGAAATCCAGATGGTAGAAGAACAACACGATCCCAGTATCAGAATAAACATGTTGTACTCTCTCACACAGCTTCTCTATCTACAGAGTGGTGCAACAAACTTCCAAGAAAATGCTACTTGATGATAGATAATGATCAACAATTTGTCCCACTGAAGAACAAAATTGATAATTCCATTCCTCCTCCAGAAAGAAGAAACACAAGAAACATTCATTAGATCAAAAGAAAATTGAGAGTTTCACATGCACAGTTTCAGGATGTTGATGAACAAAAGAACCATGATATTGTATTACTGCTGCACAATGCTATAGATTGCAGCAAAATGTTCGCAAGTTTTTACCCAAAGAGAAATTTTTTCTCTTAAGTGTAGTGTGTTTTCTGATTCTTGTTTATTTTGAGGGGGGGATTTTCCCATGAGGTTTTCCTCATTTTCCTTATTTTATTAAGTAGTCTATTTTGTTATTTAGATTGTATGGGTGACTTTTGGCCTAGTTTCTAGGGCCAAAGTTGTCCAAAGTTAGGATTAAGGGGGGGTGTTTAGATTAATTAATCCTCATTTGTTCAATATAGTCTATTTGGTCTATTTGCGTAACTTAGGGGGTAATTATTACTGTACTAGACACACATAAAGATTATCTGCCACTTACACATGTGCATGCATGAATTTAAGTGCCTCTGAGACTAATACCTACATTACATGAGCCCACTGTAAGTGCCACCAGTAGCCTCCATTAGTTGGTCATGGTTGGTAAGCAGTTATGTTGAGTTAACCTCCAGTTACAATCAGTTAGATCACTTTCAGTTAGCCTAGCACAAGTTTTGCATGCATAAAGGGAAAGTGGCTCCTTTTTCCCGCCTACCTCATCAGTTAACTGATTGTAGACTAATTTAGACATCCAGAGTTAGACTAGTGAGTTCCAGCAATGATTTAGACACACTGAGTTAACTAATCAATGAGGTTTACTTGGTAGATTCGAATCTTATCCACATGATTCAAATTCTACTTATTGTAACATCATTGTATTACTAATTAATAAATGAAGATTAATGTTATGATTATCTGAGCAATTCTTGTCCGATTTATCTGAAATTTGTGGCATGAATTTGTTGTTGAGTGTACATTTTGTTTGATTATTCCACTGCATAATTTCCTTTCTACAACTTTCATATTTTCATGAAGTGACATGCACTATGTGTAATGGTTGAATGTGACTGTTGGTGTAAATCTATATTTTCAATGTCTCTTAATGAAAGTCTTCTCGAATGAGTCAAGTTTGACCAACATTTTGTGTGTTTGAAATTAATTAAGAGCGTGTTGTTCATGTACTTAAATGAGTCAAGTTTGACCAACATTTTGTGTGTTTGAAATTAATTAACAGCTTGTTGTTCATGTACTTGAATGAGACAAGTTTGACCAACATTTTGTGTGTTTGAAATTAATTAACAGCATGTTGTTCATGTATGTATTCCACTGCTTTAGAGCATTTTAATGATATGTTTTAACTTCTTAAGGTTTGATATTTATTACTAGGTGTATGGTGGTTTTTTTAGATTGTTTAAGCTTAACATCATTCATATTAAAGTGTTGGATAAGTATTGTTAATGATTTTGCATGCACACAGTGTGAGATATGAGTTTTCATCACTTATTAACATTGATATGTACATACCTCATTACAAAATCACTGTAGGTTCATGCCTAAATCTTTCTTTCATTGGCTTTGTGTTCACTAACCGTGGTATCCATGCAACTTGCTTCTCCTCTCATCGCATCTCTGCGTGTTTACCTTCTGCACGGAGTGAAGCAACATGAAGTGACCTGCAAACTAGAGGAAACCCCATTCCGCCACGCTAGAATCATATTGTGAAGGAGACCTTACACGCTATAATATTGCGTCAAGACTGAGGAGAAAAAGACATAGTGAAGAGCTGCACGAATTGGAGAAAATGGCATCAGCAACCAATAGAAGAAATCTTCAAGTCAAAGATAGCAGCAAGTGTGAAAATCGGTGGCAGATGCGTTCTAGGATGATGTGGATTTTTTAGTAATGTCCAACCCATGCCATATCAACAATCATAAGTTCCTGCTCATCAGGATGTTGCTCCAAGTTGGTTTACCAAAAGACACTTTGGAGTGGTATAGTCGTTTTATGATATCTGTGCATACCACACTCAAAATGTCTATAAAGTTAAAGTGAAAAATCGAACCGTAATTGCCTACTTGCATTACTGCACGAAAGTAACGATACCATCACAACTTCCACTTCTTTTTGTTGTGAGAATGCCTACGTATTTCAACACTTTCATAAACAGGTTCATCATGCTAGCATTTGTTGTCTCTCATCCATCATTATCAACATGACAAGTAAACAATGAGTGTCCTCATGAAGTAATGTGAGTTCAACTCGAGATAGCACTGTTGATTGCAGCCTAGATTTGGCACGAGCTGTATTGCTCTGTTTCTAAGAGCTCATTTCTCATAGCTTTAAATTTAACGAGTCTACTTGTGATTAGAGAAATACTTGTGTTTTTCCCAAGTAGATCAATTTTCCAACAAGTAGTAAGAAAAAGCTTTGCGCAGAAGAATTTTGGTATAAAACAAATTCAATAAGATTGAAGATTGCTTGAGATTGGTCTATCTTGGTGCACAAAATTGCAGTAGAATTCAGTGAACAATATTCAGCGTGCTGTAGAGTATTCAATGCAATTACAGCATCTTAACAGTGGAATGTTAAACAGTTTTAATCTAAAAGTTAGCATGCATGCTGCAGTCGCATTGAATGCTCTCCAATAGGCTGAGTATTGTTTGAGTAGAATTCTCGAAAAATAAGCACATTCTGGAAACGACATTACATTGTATGTGATAATGTTGCGTTGCTGGACGTGTTCTCACCTGTGGCGTTGAAGCATCCAGAAACAACATATCCGGTTGCAACGTTTCTACCGTGGCCTGCTCCAGAGGCCTCCACTGAAAGTGATACGTTGAATGAACCATTGCTGGGTAGAGACTTGAAGAGCTTTGGTTGCATAAGATGTAAACCATCTCTAAGATCATTGCAGTCACCATAGAATTGGGCAGAGTGGTAGTTTGTTCTTATCTGTGGTGTTTCCATTGTGTGCTCTGCTAGGGCTTCTATTTCTTCTTCAACTGGGAACACCATTTTGAAAATATGATTTTGAGACTTTGCAGAATTAAAATTTATACAAAATGCATATTCTATGAGAATTGTTTTTGAAGATTATTTTTGGACATAGAGATCGTATGACATTCTAAACTACAATTGCTCTAAAAGAAGAGTAATTATTGTTGGCCATGACAGATCACAAGGAACACTGGTGGATAATTCTTGAAATCCAGAATGCTATTCGACCTCGGCATCATATCGTCTCATCAATGTGAAGACACTAACATCCATTCTCTGAAGATTGTTGTTGCATAGATTGTTGTACTGTAAGGATTGCATTGATATTGTATACCATTGCGTTGTGGAGCTTGCAGAGACCATTGCAAATTGTTGTTATTGCAGAGATAATGAGAAAATAGGTTGTATTGTTGGTGGATTGCATTGTAGGAGAAGCCTGTTTGTTTCTGTAGCTTTGGCACCACAGTAGATCATCATCACATAAGAAATCCGAGGTAAATCGTCATCACACAAGAAATGCGAAATGCGAGGTAAACCGTTCATTGATGCATCATTCTGTATGACTTGCAAAGTGTCATTTTGTAAGTTTTTGCAATATTTTTTTTGTTCAAAATGGGAATGAGTTGAATTGCATTGTAATTGGGTGCATTTTTTTATTTATTTTATTTTTTAAGCTACTGACGCCTTTTATTTTGTTTGAGATTGACTTTGTTAAAGGTGGAATTGCAAGAAGCCCTTATTTAGTTGAGTGAAATTTGAGTATATCAATGGATGAAAATGAATGGTTTGGTAGACTTATTGAACACTCTACTTGTTTCCTCTATTGACAATGCTATCATGATAAACAAGACCACATTCATTCATATTCAAGATTGTGTGCAAGAACCACAAGATACTCTTGAGTTTCTACAAGTCTCAACTCATTTGACAAGAAATATAGTGTAAACTTGTTCATGTTCAAAAGAAACATCTTTATGATTCTCTTAGCAGCCTACACAAAATGAAGCCATGTAATACCCGTAGTGTGTTAAGCCCCTAGACATATGCTATGATTATTATTGTGTTGTTATGTGGCAGTTGGTGCTTGAACTATCGACTATGCATATTATTATTATTATTATTATTATTTAATTAAATAACTAGCTTCAACATGGACAACTAATGTGTTCAGGGGGTCATGGATTCCACATATGAGGAGGTGTTGGCGACTAGGGGTTGTGGCTCTCCCTAACAACACTCTTTGTTATTTTAGCCTATTTTGGTACTATTGAGGCTAATTCATGATTTAGTGGACCTCCTTGAGTGCTTGGGTGGATTTCCAATTCTTGAATGTGCCTTTTGGTGATTTTGTAACTTCCTTTTATGGAGATTGCACTTGGTGTTGGAACCCCACTTATACAAGTGCACACTCACTAGATATTTTTATCCTTGACACCTCAAGAGTTGTGTGACTCCACCTATTCGAGTTCCTCCTTCATAACTGAGTCATCCACACTACTTCGAGTTAGCCTTGGTGGGAATTTGAAAGGGTCTTCTAGAAACTCCTAGTAACCAATTAACCTGGGTCAGCCCTAAACTAGTGGATTCAAATTGCTATAAGGAGATTAGAATTGACTCTCTCTGGTTCTGCTTGGTCGATTATGTTTGCTCTCTTGGAGAATTCAAATTTGTGTGGATGGATTCATTTACCTAAAGAAGGATTGAAGGCCTTGTAATGAGGTATGGAGACTAATCTATGCCAGATTGCAATCTGAATAGATTGAGCACTAATGTACCTCAGGGACCGTTACTTGTCTCTGCTTTGGTCTTGCACATGAAGCCCGACGGTGGATGGTGATATCATGTCTTATCCATTGTGAATTTTGAGTGTATATTAGGGGTATTATCATATGATGCCTTGTTGTTGCATGCCTATGATTTTTGAGAAAAAAAATTAAGTCAAAATAGTTTTTTATAAAAAATTGAAACATGATTAGTATCATTTTTTGTCACATTCCTTCTAATGGTAGGGCCATGGAACCGTCTTGGTTTCTATAGCACATGTTTTCCAAGGGTGCATAGAGGATGATGATCTCGTGTTATCCTCAAGCTCCTTTGGCTTATCATTAACAATCTATTTAGGGTTCCAAACTCAATGATAACAATTAAACACAAGGGTTTTTCCTCTTGGAGGACTTGACCAAACATCTTATAACACAAAATAATGATAGCTACCTCCTAAATTTTCTTGTTCCCAAAGGTAATCCATTCTTTCAGGAGGATTCATGGAATGTCAAACATGATAATAAATTGCGTTGCAGTAAAAATTGCATATATGGATCTTGTTATAGCCTGTTTTTGTTTTCCATCTTTTGATATTTTTATTTATGTTTTGAAGCTTGGTTTTATTCTTTATTCCTAGAAAATTTTGTTGTTTGGGATAGTTTGAGTTTCTCCCTTTAGCTTTTATGTTATTTGATTTCTTAGTTTATTTTTACAAGTTTTGGTTTGATTTCATAATCAAAGGGCTTATATGGATTAAAAAGTCTAAAAATAACATAAAAGTTTAATTGAGACTCCTAAAACAAGTTTAAACCTATATCATGAGATTAATTTTTGAAAATCATTAACTTGAATTTTCTTGTAGCATAAGCCAAAAAACAATGCACACAGGCATTACAAGAAAGTCGTGTAAAGTTAAAAATCGTCTTTCAACGTTGCAAAGATTTAGTTCTCTAAAGCGCCGACACTATGGCAGCATAGTTGTTTAAAGCGTCGACAAGATAGATGATAGAGCTTCCGATCGCCAATCACGAAGCTAGTGGTTTATGTTGCTAACACTGCGGCGGCAATCTGGTTTAAAGCTCCGATGAAATAGTTGATAAAGCTTCTGATCTCCGATCATGAAGCAAGTGATTGAAAGCACCGACACTACGGCAACAAAGTGTCTTGAGGTTTCGATGCATTAGAGATCGCTGCTTCCGATCACCGACATGTTAGTAATGGGAATTGTTGATTCGTATAGTCTTGAACCTTCAATCGTTGATGCTGAGAAAAGATTAGTTTGCAAAGATGGGAGACACCGATACCATGGGAACATTCAAATGTTAATCACTATGACAAGTGTGAATATCATCATGAAGGAAAATCGTGGCGGTTTCTTGCAGAAGTGATGCAATAATGATGGTAGACCATAGTGAGACAAAGGTGTTTCGAATCATGTTTTTTCCTGAAGTGCTCCCGGAGCACATGGAGATCATGGCGGAAAATTAATATTTGAAAATTGGAATTTTGAAACAAAGCGAAGATTAGGGATTTCAAGAGCGGTCATTTGGAGTGTCAAAACGGTCAGAGAAGATTGGGGCATGCAGTTCAACACCTGACAGACAGAGAATCAGTTTACAGAATTAGAGCAGATTATCCAGGAGCCGACTCAGCGGAACGAGGAGTTAATAAGGAGGGTTTCAGACTTGGAGGTAGATCACTTGAAAGCTAGAAGGAAAGCTCTGGCCTTGGAGGGGATTGCTTTACTAGCTGAAGCAACTAAAGACTTGTAAATTTTGTTAAGAAAGTCAGTTATTAGTTAAGTCTGGAAAGTCATTTTATTTTTGTATAATCATAGTTTAGATTGAACTATTCGATAGATAGCCTAAAAGCAGTTAGGGTTCAGTTATTCAACTGATTTTGAAGGAATAGTATAAATGTAAGTCTGAAAGAAGACAAAAGGGGTTCGATTTTTCGCTGACAAGGGGAGGCTATCAAGCTTTGTTTATGAGCTAAGTGTAAAGACTCTTATGTGTTTTTGATGACTGAACTACGAAATATATGCACTATATGCCCTTCAGATTATTGACTGGTTTCATTTCTAATTTATGTTAATTACTCAGTTGGTATATTCATTTCCTGTTTAATGTTTTTATACTTGAGATGATTGCTAGCTGTGGGTGAAATTCAGTATTATGTTTACTCTGTTGGATTATGGTTTATATGTTATGCATCTCATTCATTTAAACACTCATGATTTAGTGTTTGCTTTGTTCTTATGAATGTTTTCCCTCTTGTCTTTAAACTGTTCAACCAAAACCTTATAAAACCCTATTTTACTTTCTTGTGATTTTTGTAGATTGTGTTGGCTTGTTCTTCCGTAGTCTAGGAACAATTTCTGGCACTAACATCTTTGGTGTCATTGCCGTGGAAGAAGTTGAAAACCTATTTTCCCCGGGATACTTATCATTTCGTTGGTTTTGAGAGGTGAACTTAAACGGTCAGCAAATCTTAAAAACTACTTTTCACCAGTATTTCACAGTGGCTAATAAAAGAGCTGGAACAAGAAATAGACCTAGTTCACCTTTACAACTGGGTGTCTTAGACCCAGAATAGATTTTGAAAATAGCTAGGAAAATCAAAAGGTCTCAATCATCCCTGGCTTTATGCAGCCCTAATTTATTTAACATACTGTCACCCTTTCCACTTTCTGAGGAGGAAAAACAAAATCTATCTTGACAAATCGATTGGCAACTCCACTATTTCAAGATGCAGAGGCTGAAGTCCATGGAAGCCATTCTGGCTTGAAGGTTTGCACCTTTCAATTTTTTCGATTTTCTAGGTTTTCCAAATCTAGTACCTACTATGGATGTTTGGGGAGATTATCTTCCACGGTTTAGAGAAATCAAAGAGGATAATCCTTCAGATCACCTCACCAGGTTTCATCAATATATGGTTCAGTTAAATATACATCATGAAGATGTGCTCATGAAGATGTTCATGTATTCACTCAAGCAAGATGCACGAGAATGGTCTTTTTCTCTTCCTGTTGCTAGCATTTCCTCATTGAAAGAATTCCACACATGTTTTTAGAAGCATTGTAAGTATGTGTTCTCAGCTGAATTCTTTTTTAAAGATTGTTGTGAGTAGGCTGATTTTTATAATACAATTTCTTATTCAAAAAATCATGATGATAAGTATAATCAAGGATTGAAAACATATCATGAAGAAGTTGTAGTTTCAGAATTTGTTGAAGATGAAGAGGTAGTATTTTTAGATACTGCTATCAAGGAAGAGTTCCATGATCATTACGATAATCAAGTTGTTGTTTTAAGTCAGGTTGAAGATTATTCTAGTGATGAGATCAGCAGAGATAGTTTGGAATTTTCTTATAATGATTTCAACAGTCTTAATAATCATTTGAATGCTAATCATGTTGAAGATCAATCTCCTGTTCAACAAATTGTTGGAAATCATTGTTGTGTTAAAGATCGGCTTTGTATTGAAGAAAAACATGAACTATTAGCATCATCATTTGAAATTTCTCAGAATGCTCCACGTTATGATGAAGAGATTGGGGTTTTAGGACAATAATTCTGTAATGAATTATATTTTAGTCCTTGTTGTTTTGATATTAAAATTGATGAAAGTTAGGTTGTTGACATTTTTTCAGAAATTTCTTATATTCATGGTTATGATAAATCTTCCGTTCAAAACCATTATGAAGATTGCCCAATTTTTTAAAAATATGATGATGAAATTGAAAAGAAAGACCCAAAAATGTGTGAGGTGTTTTTTATAGCACAATCTGATTAACAAACTCAGGAATGCATTCAGTCCATTATTGAACAACCGGAGCCAATGTATGATAGTTATCCATTTGAAGATAGTGTGGAAAAGGAGGTTCATCTTGTTGACATTGTTGATGATACTGTCCAAATAATTCCAGAGAAAATTCAGGCTGATCCTGATGTCTTTTATTGCCAATGCTTGCTTGATATTCATGGAACAAAATATTCTTATGAACAACCTATCCTTTTCATAGAACAGGAAAAGGTAACTTTTGGAAATTTTTATGATCCAGTAGCAGATTATTTAGAGTCAATACCAAGTTATAAATTTGTTATTTTAGAGACAATGATTTAATGAAGGTGAGTACAAGTTGCTAGATATTTACTCTTCATGTTTTCCAATATTTATGATTATACATATATTCGGAGTTGGAAGCAAGTTTTGGTGGGTTGATGAAATTTTTGCCTGGTTACATTGGAAATGGGATTACAATTTAATTCAGTAGATGGAAGGTTCCTCAAATACTTTTACAGTATTTAAAGGAAAGATATTTGAATTTCATTGTATATACCAGTGTGTGAAGGATTGAATAAAGACTCCATAGCCCAATGGATATTTTGTAATGGATATTTTGTAGACTAGCAGGTAGCAGCACAGAAGGCACTGGTCTACAGGTTCTTGAAGCCTCATAGGGAGGACTTCATCTCGTAGCAGGAGCCAGATGTTATAGCTTGTTTTTGTTTTCCATCTTTTGATATTTTTATTTGTGTTTTGAAGCTTGGTTTTATTCTTTATTCCTAGAAAATTTTGTTGTTTGGGATAGTTTGAGTTTTTCCCTTTAGCTTTTATGTTATTTGATTTCTTAGTTTATTTTTACAAGTTTTGGTTTGATTTGATAATCAAGGGGCTTATTAAGGGCTTATATGGATTAAAAAAGTCTAAAAATAACATAAAAGTTTAATTGAGACTCCTAAAACAAGTTTAAACCTATATCATGTGATTACTTTTTGAAAATCATTAACTTGAATTTTCTTGTAGCACAAGCCAAAAAACAATGCACACAGGCGCTACAAGAAAGTCGTGTAAAGTTAAAAATCGTCTTTCAATGTTGTGGAGATTTAGTTCTCTAAAGCGTCAACACTGCGGCATCATAGTTGTTTAAAGCGCCGACAAGATAGATGATAGAGCTTCCGATCTCCGATCGCGATTTATGTTGCCGACACTGCGGTGACAATCTGGTTTAAAGCTCCGATGAAATAGTTGATAAAGCTTCCGATATTTGATCACGAAGCAAGTGATTTAAAGCGCCGACACTACGTCATCATAGTGTCTTGAAGTTCCAATGCATTAGAGATTACTGCTTCCAATCGTCGACAGGTTAGTAATGCGAAGCGTTGATTCGTACAGTCTTGAACCTCCGATCGTCGATGTTGAGAAAAGATTAGTTTGTAGTGATGGGAGACACCGATACCGCGGGAACATTTAAATGCTAATCACTGTGACAAGTGTGAATATCATCATGAAGGCGAATCGTAGAGGTTTCTTGTAGAAGTGATGCAATAATGATGGAAGACCATAATGAGACAAAGGTGTTTTGAATCACGTTTTTTCCTGAAGTGCATGCAGAGCAGGTGGAAATCATGGTGGAAAATTAGTATTTGAAAATCAGAATTTTGAAACAGAGCGAAGATTAGGGCTTTCAGGAGTGGTCATTTGGAGTGTCAAAATGGTCAGAGAAGATTGGGGCATGCAGTTCGACACCTAACAGACAGAGAATCAGTTTACAGAATTAAAGCAAATTATCCAAGAGCTGACTCAACAGAATGAGGAGTTAACAAGGAGGGTTGCAAACTTGGAGGTAGATCACTTGAAATATAGAAGGAAAGCTCGGACCTTTGAGGGGATTGCTTTACTAGCTGAAGTAGCTAAAGACTTGTAAAGTTAGTTAAGAAATTCAGTTATTAGTTAAGTCTGGAAAGTCATTTTATTTTTGTATAATGATAGTTTATATTGAACTATTTGACAGAGAGCCTAAAAGCAGTTAGGGTTCAGTTATTCAATTGGTTTTGAAAGAATAGTATAAATGTAAGTCTAAAAGAAGACAAAAGGGGTTTGATTTTTTGTTGACAAGGGGAGGCTATCAGGCATTGTTTATGAGCTAAGTGTAAAGAATCTTATGTGTCTTTGATGACTGAACTATGAAATATATGCACTATATGCCTTTCAGATTATTGACTGGTTTCATTTCTAATTTGTGTTAATTACTCAGTTGGTATATTCATTTCCTATTTAATGTTTTTATACTTGAAATGATTGCTAATTGTGGTTGAAATTCAGTATTGTCTTTACCCTATCGGATTATGGTTTATATGTTATGCATCTCAGTCATTTAAATGCTCGTGATTTAGTGTTTGCTTTGGTCTTATGAATTTTTTCCCTCTTGTCTTCAAACTATTCAACCAAAACCTTATAAAACCCTATTTTACTTTATTGTGATTTTTTGAAATTGTGTTGGCTTGTTCTTCCGTAGTCTGGGAACAATTTCTGGCACTAACAGATCTCAAGCATGTTACACTTAAGATGTCATGTCCTATCTCTCATTCAACAAAATAATTCAAGAATTTCATAAATCTTATGATCTTTAATCTCTATAAGGTTGCTTGAAGTCCACAATCTTAACTAATTTTCCAAATTGCATTGTCCCTAGCTACTATATCAAATTTCTCCATTCACTATAAAGACAAGAGAAATAGGTGTTTGTTCACTCAAAACGGACTCCATATGGAAAAGTTACAGCATTTCGAATTTTTGGCGAAACAACATTTTTTTGCAGAACATGGAAAAAAGTAGTGCCACATCGCACCACTACAAGGGTGACACATGGCCTGTATGTTAACGTTGCACCCCCACAAGGTGCCATGTGGTAGGACTTGGTTGACATGGAGATGACATGGCATCTGATTGGGCATGATAAGGCATCCGACGTTGCATACAGGTGGATTAATCACAAGGCATTTTGAATTTTTGACAAAACAACATTTTTTTGCAGAACATGGAAAAAAGTAGTGCCACATCGCACCACCGCAAGGGTGACACATGGCCTGTATGCTAATGTTGCACCCCCACAAGGCACCATGTGGTAGGACTTGGTTGACATGGAGGTGAAATCACATACAGGTGGATTAATCATAAGGCGACATGTTGGACTATGCCGGGTGACACATGGCCTGTATGCTAACGTTGCACCCCCACAAGGCACCATGTGGTAGGACTTGGTTGACATGGAGATGAAATCACATACAGGTGGATTAATCATAAGGCGACATGTTGGACTATGCCATGTGAGGTCGACGGTTCGAATCTGTTAGAGTGAAATATGATCTTCTCCAACCAACTGGGATATCGTTGTTGCTTGGTAAGCATGTGGTTGATGTTCTTTTTAAATTTTTAAAACGTCAGGTTGACCAAATGGGGAAGCGAGATTCATGCAGGTTTGAACTTGGGGATCACCCACCCGTAGGTTTGACCTTGGGTCTCTCGCTCCCCAATCCAACGGTTTACCAACAAGCCGCAAGGGTGGGTCTTGGAGAGACTCGACGGAAAACATATTTTAGTTGCAAGGCCACTAGGGATGGAAGGGGGACCACATGGACAAAGCACCAAGAGGATGATTTTCGAAGCACATGAGAGGAAACTGATTATGGGAACGATTCTCGAGGCGTATGGACGTATGACACATTAATTGCACTATGGATCCATATCACCGTACGGATGTACACATTGTGTAGGAAGAATTTTTGAGGCATAATTTCTACCATGAGCCTCGGTTGAGGGTGTCAGAATGTGGTCAACTTTATACCCATTATTTATGTTTTTTTTTGGTTGTGAATCCAATGTTGCAGTCCACTTTTGCTCTGAGTAGCCGATTTGCATGTCACTTCTAGAATTTGAGGTATAATGTATTATTGCCATGTAATTTGATTTTGCTGAGATTTATAAGAAACGACTTATTGATTGTAGAGCAAGCCCGAAGATGTAGTTTTGAAGGGACAAATTCTATTATTAAGTTGGGTTCTTGTGTGTTCATGGTGCATATCTCTTTTTATGTGTTTTTTTCATTTGTGCTCTTTTTATCATTCATGCTCTTTTAACAAAACAATCTATGATAAGTCAATGAATCGAAATATCTTGATCATCTCTCCCGATAGAGTACACCCAGAGTGTGCCCAACGTGTGCTACTTTGTCCCAATAGACTATTCCCAACTCTTGTTACTCTATCCCAACAGACCTCACCTAGAGAGTGTCCAACTCATGCTACTCTATCACAAAACTGCACCCAAAGTCACACTTCCCTTTCTGTCTGAATGTTGTTTCCTTCTTGTTTGCTCCCTTCTGCACTTGTGCCAAACTTGTATATATATGGTGTACCCTTACAAAGGTGCACCCTAATCCAACATGCTAACTCAAGTGTGCCCATGCCGATGTGCACTCAACTCCCACAAGTGGAAGTGTGCTCTGCAAGTAAGCGTTGGCTTCATAATTCAACCCAACAAGTGGGTGCCTTAGGTCCACACATCCAACTCAACATGCCCCAAGTCTTGTGCTCCCATCCATAACGTCTCAGCAAGACCATAATCACTTGGTATTTTTGAAATTTGCAAAAACCATACCTTTATGCATTGCCTCAAGTCATACCCATGTCCATACAAAGTGTGCCCATCTCCATCCTCAACCTCCATCCCCCTCCATCTCATTCGCATGAGCCTTCAACACATGTTAGGAGAAATGTGCCCCCATCTTCATGCCAAAGTTGTGACATACATCCTTGAAATGAAACAAAATAATCTTTGTTATAAAACCTCACATATACATGTATTTTAAAAACTTTAAACTCTCAAATACAATATTTATATAAATATATTAAATTAAATTAAATTATTTATAATAAATCCCTACCTATCTATCCTTAAATTATTTATAATAAAAGTGTATCTATGACATCATAAAATATATCTCAACCATTAAAAAGATGCTATGTTATGGTTCATTAAACACTTATTCTATTTAATAAGTTTCGAAAGGTTTTTTAAACTCATCTTAAAACATTAAATACCAAATAGCCAATCACTTATCGACACTTATTATATTTAATAAGTTTTGATTTTCTAAAGTTATCTTAAAACATATAAATACCATATATTTGGACTTACATATTTGGATTCGGATTAAGTTAATGGACTAAATTTACAATCAAATTGACCCCTCTCATATTCATATATATAAGAGATGAAATGGTTTAATAGTATTCTAAGATATATTTTTGTAAACTATATTTAAAATATGATAGTCAATTAGTTAAAAAAACATAAATAATATTTTAATACTCAATTCTATTCTTGAATTTTTAAATATATTTTATAAATAATGTTTTAATATTCAATTTTATATTTATTAAGTATAAATATTTTAAGTAGATGTTTTATTTACTATAAAAATAAAACATATAAAAAAACAAATCAATTTAAAAATAATTAATAATAAATATGTTTTTAATTGTTTAGAAAATGTTGTTTGGAAAATTTGGTTGCATTTGGTGTGTGGTAGTTATTTCAAAATTCGGGCTTTGATTATTAGTATGAGCTTAATAAAGATACCAAGTTAAGTACAACTAGATTGAAAAATCAAATTTTAGACTATCTAAATGAAATTCAAGGCTTTAATTGTTTAAGCTAGTCTATTAAGCTATTATATTTATATGTATGAGGTTTATTTTTGCATTTTTTTTATGATGACAATGAGGATAGCTAACTTCTATTTAGACCAATTTTGGTTTATTTGACCTTTAGAAAGAAAAATAACCTTTAGAAAAAAAAGTAACCTTTAGAAAGAAAATTAAGGATTTTGAAAATTTATTTTCAAGTTTTATTTATGTGCTCAAAAACTTTGGAGATGAGTGTTCCTAAATTACTATAATTTTCATGAGATAAAAGGTTGGGTAGGTTCGTATTGTAACAAAACTGAGATCTTATGTTAGTATATGCGAGGAAATCTAAGAGGAAGTGTTTTTCATCCTCAACACTCATTGTCTCACCAAGATTAGAGATCCTTTCAACCCACAAAGTTTCATTGACTTATATTTCCCATTGAAGTTAAATTTCCTCCAAGAGTGTGGTATGCCATACATACAGAAATAAAAAGGTCATCATGATCATCAAACATGGTTTTTCCATATAGTGTGATATGGCATCCCACCTCTTGATAAGTGGTGGATCCTTACACTTAGTTGAGAAGAAACATATATTCTAGGTAGAAACTTCTCACACCATAACCTAGTTATTAAAATACTAAAAATCAAAATTATAGTTATGGTAAACTCTCATCGATATAATGCTAAAACACAACATAACTTATCACATTGCATTGCAAAGTGTCCCTCTTATATATATATAATTAAAACATTTTATCCTTATAGGAGTATTTATATTTGTATTTTTTTCAAAAAAAATTGATTATTTAAATCTTTTTAAAGAAAATCAATATCAATTTTATAATTAAATTTGTTTGTAACTTAAGTCTAATATCAATATCAAATGTATTATAAATATAAAAAATCATCAATTTTCCAATATATATATATATATATTTCAAAAATTAATATAGAACATTTAATATTAAAAATTTTAACATAAAATATATTTTTTAAATTAAATTTTACATTAATTTTTATAAAATTTGTTATAAATATTTACTATTATCAATTAATTCAATTATAACTATTTTTTTTCTTTAAGTGGAAACAACTCCTTGTTATTACAAAGGAATCAAGGAAAGCCCACCCACAGGGAAAACTCAACAAACTTTCCACATTTCATAAGTGAGTAGGTCGAGCAAACCATCAACCAAACATCCAAACCAAAACATGTCTCAACAGAATTGAACCCAAATGAATAACCCCAATAACAGACCTCTATATCATTAACATTCAATTACAACTACTTACCCTTTCATTAACACACAATTACATTTTTCATAAATATTCACTTTCCCCATGAGCTAATGCTAATATTTAATTAAAAAGCTTTACGAAAACTCTTTTCCGCTTTTAAAAGAAACATTCATTTTGTAACGCGTACTCTTTTTCTTTTCTTTACTTTTTAAAGAAATATTCATTTTGTATTTTATAACTCTACAGTATAATAACTAATAACAATGACGTGAAAATAGTTTAACGAAAACTGTTTTTATTTCACAAAAATATGGAACTCCATGGGTCCACCAATGGTGTAATAAAGCTTCATCTAATGTAATAAAATATATACTTAAAAATTGGGTCAGGGCCTCAAACTATGCTGAAGTAATGGCTTTAAAGCTCTAGTTTTGTTTTGCAAAAGAAAAGAACATTAACTCTATATGGAGATTTCATGAATGTGATAAATTGAACAAACAAATTTTACAAATGTGAAAAAAACAGCCATATGTAGTTAATTGTTATCGAGAACCAACTGGCCGACTAGATTTACTTAACCTAGCCCTCACCGAGAACCAAATCAAGCCGTATATAAGCTGATCTTTGGCCTCTTAATTGTCTTGAGCAAGCACTCCCGATGATGATCTCAGAGAGAGATCGAAACGTCGAGCTATGAAAAGCATTAATGCAGTTTCCGCTCTTCTCAATTTTTAGAAATATATATATATATATATATATATTCTAATTGAAGAGATACATCGATTAATGGACAGTTTTAACTTCTTCTTTTGTTACATGGAACATAACTAACTTACAAATCAACTCCCAAATCAGATATGCATCTAAGCCTTGGCACTTAGAAAATTGCATAAACTCAAAATGAGACCTTTTATGAATATTTCCATCGCTCATTCATAAAAAGCATGGCCTCTCATTAACTTCACATCGTATTTTAATCTCTCGGAGGTTCACATGTTCAAATTTGTTGGACAACACAACTGGTTTTTGCTAGTACTTATGTGTAGTTATTATTGAATATACTTTTCTTAGACCCTGCAGGTGATACCATAATGTTTTTTGGGATATTATGATCCAGATATTTTGTAAAATACCATTGTTATTTAATTTGTATTCATTTATTACCTTATAATTTATCTTCTATCTTGTTTGACTATAATAACATAAGTCAATCACTCATACTTACCCACTTACCCAACCATACGTTCATGACATTGCCACCATTACGATAATCTTAACTTCAAAAGATATAGTCCATCAAATAGCTTATTAGTTCATAATATAATTATCAATCATCTATTAACCAACATTCATTAATGATAACATCATATGGTTGTTTTTAGTTTCTCTTGAACATAAACACCTATATGCTTCCTACATATAAAGTCTTAATATAGATATTCAACTAACATGCTCCAAATCTCATATGTTGTGAACAACTAAAGAAAATAATATTAAGTTATAAAGGTAGGATTTACGAGCAATAAATATGCATAACACCAAATAAGATATAAGTGCAAGAGAGACACCAATATACACCAAATAAGATATAAGTGCAAGAGAGACACCAATATACGTGGTTCACCCAAGCCACACTTCATTTTGTTATTACTCTAAGTCTCTTCCATGGAGATCTTTGTCAAATTACTACATAGCCTTAATGCAAGGTCCTCTTTTCCAAAGTATTAATACCAACTAAAACAATTCAAAACCTTTCCACCCAATCTGTGCCAAATATATACATTAAAAAACTAAAACATAAACTTACATGGCTTTCCTTGCCTTTAATTTAAACTTATATTTTTTAATAAAGTGAATCATTGCACAATCATTTTAATTAAAAGCCCCAACTAAATCGGACAACTAAGATTCATAAGGTAACTACTTTATGTAATATACCTTTTTATAAGAGTATCGCATGAACAAAACTCTAACTTTGATCTTGAGAATAGTCCTAAGGCATTCAAAGTGACACATCATGGTTATTTGAAAGGACAAAAGTGGGTGAAGAAGAAACGTAATGTAGAAATATATATATAAGATAATGTATAAGATTATTACATAAGAAGGGCCCCGGGTAATTTATACCCTAAGTGGGGAAGGGAGGCGACTTTTCAAGTCACCCCTTTAATTTCATTACATTAATTACTAAAATTATCCTAGATTAACCTAGTTTGGTGTTTTAAATTTAGCATTTATAACATTGCCTTCTCCTTTTAAAATGATTTGTCCTCAAAGCAGGGTAATGATGGATAATGTTGAACAAATTTCTATGTTTTCCATGATGCGTCTTCTTCTAGGAAATTATTCCATTTAATGAGGTATTCCTTGATCATTCTAGTGTGTAATCTCTGTTCTTTGATGTTGATGATAGCTTCTGGTTCTAAGATAAGTTTCCATTCTTCGTCCAGAGTAGGAAGTGTTGCTTGAACTTATTGATGTTCACCCAACAACTTTTTTAGATTTGATACATGGAAGACATTGTGAATTCGAATTGTCATTGGTAACTTTAACTTGTATGCTGCACGGCTAATATTCTGTATAATTTGGTATGGACCATAGAACTTAGGTGCTAATTTGTTTTTTCCTTGTTTTTTTAGTGATAATTGTTTGTATGGTTGAAGTCTTACAAACACCCAATCTGCTAATTCAAACTCTCTCTTGGCTCTATGCTGGTCTACTTGTTGTTTCATACGATTTTGTGCCATAGTTAAATTATCTGAGTGTTTGCATGATTCGTTAGTTGTCTTCCAGTTGATTTTTATGATGGGTACTTTTGTGCTTCCTTGAATGATTTCCTTCCATCTAGGTGGTGGATAACTATATAATGTTTAAAATGGATTCATCTTAACCGATGTGTGATACATAGCATTATACCACCATTCTTCCAGGTGTAACCATTGTAACCATTTGTTATGTTTGTCTGTGATGAAATTACAGAGATAGGCTTCCAGACATTTGTTGACCACTTTTGTTTTCCCATCTGTCTGTGGGTGATAAGCTGAGCTCATATTAGGAGTAACCCTTGTTTTCTTGCAGAATTCCTTCCAAAAATTGCTTGTGAATTTGGCGTCTTTGTCACTCACTATAATTTTTGTAAAACCATGTAACTTGTAAATATTTTTACAAAACACTTCAACGATTTGCTTAGCGGAGTTAGTTTTCTTTATGCCCATAAAATGTGCATATTTCGTTAGTCGATCTACCACCACAAGGATTTTATCCTTACCATCTAATAAAGGTAACCCTTCAATAAAATCCATAGAAATTTCCTCCCACTTTTGCTTTGGAATGTGCAGTGAGTGGAGTATCCCTGGAGTCATGACATTTTCACTTTTATTCCTTTGACATGTGTCACACTCAGCTACATATTTTTGAATGTCTTTATGCATTCCTTTCTAATAGAACGATTGTATGGCATTGTAATATGTCTTGAAAAACCCTACATGTCCTACTGTGGGTGAATCATGAGATCCTATCATCACCTTAGTTTTAAACCTTGATGTTGGGTTTAAATAGATCCTTCCTTTGTACCACAATATGTCATTTTTCCACTAAAATTTTGGACCTCTATTCGGATCCTCGATTAAGGCGCAAGTGTTTGGGTCTTTAGCGTATTCTCTTCATATTTTGTCCTACCACTCTGGAATAACGATTGAAATTGCATATGTGTTCATCCTTCCTATATAGGGCATTGGTGACTATATTTTCTTTCCCTCTTTTATGTAATACCTTCAAATCAAAGGTAGCGATTTTCTCTATCCACTTCTATTGTTTTGTTGACCATGTATTTTGTTGAAGGAGATATTGAGGACTGTTATGATCTATCCTTATCAATAATTTGCTCCCTAGAAGGTACTGTCGCATTTTGCTAAAACATGCATAATGACCAACATATCTTTATCTTAAGTGGACTTCAAACTTTCTCTCTTGTTGAGATTTCTACTTTCGAATGCTATTGAGTGGCCTTCTTGGTCAAAACTTCCCCTAGTCCGAAACCTGATGCGTCACATTCAACTACAAAATATTTTGTGAAGTCTGGTGTGGCTATTACAGGTGTTGAAGACATCATGCATTTTAATGTTTTAAAACATTTTTTTGCTTCACTATTCCATTGGAAGAATTTTTTCTTCAATGAATTTGTGAGAGGGGTGGTTTAATGGGAGTAATTCTTTACAAATCTTCGATAGTATCATGTTAGGCCTAGAAATCCACTTAGCTTTGATATGTTATTGGGTTTGGGCCATTCCATGATTTCCTTGATTTTACTTAGATCGAATTTGACTCCTTCCTTCGATATCTTATGACCTAGGTAGTCCACTTCTTCTTTTCCAAAGGTACACTTAGGCCTTTTTGCATAGAATTAGTTTTCTTCCAAAATGGTAAGAACCTGACTTAGGTTGCCCAGTTGCTCCTTCCATGTTCTGCTATATATGAGGATGTCATCAAAAAATCATAGTACAAATTTTCTTTAAAAAGTATGGAACAATTTGTTTATTGTGGCTTGAAGCGTAGTTGGAGTGTTAGTTAATCCGAAGGGCATTACTTTGAACTCATAGTGGCCTTCTTGAGTGAAAAAAGTGGTTTTTTCTATGTCTTCCACTCTAGCTTTGATTTGATAATAGACAGATCGAAGATCCAATTTTGAGAAGTACTTAGCCCCATGAAGTTCATCCAGCATCTCATTGATGAATGGGATCAAAAATTTATTTTTGATAGTTATTTTGTTCAATCCTCTGTAATCTATGCACAGTCTGAATGAACCATCCTTATTTCATACTAACACTACTAGAGTTGCATGCAGGCTTCTGGTTTTTGAAATGACGGCACATTTTAGAAGATCCTGAGTTAACCTCTCAATTTTTTTTTATGGTGATGTGGGTATCTATATGGTTCGCCAATGGCAGGTTTTGTCCCTAGTTCTATTTAAATTATGTGTTCGATCTTTCTGTTTGGTGGAACCTCCATGGGTAACTCTTGAAACACCATGTCATTTTTTTGAATCAGCTCTTGTATCTTTGGTTGTTTCTCCATATCTCCTTCACATGTTAGAAGCTCCATTTCTTGACATTGAAATATGTACGTTGGTGTGCCTTTCGGAAGTAGCTTTTCCATCTTATGTGATGTAACTAACTGTGTCGGAGGTGGTTGGAACCCGTATAATTTGTCTGTTTTCCCGAATGATTGGAAATCAATAAAATGTTCTTTGTGATTTATAGAGTATGTACCTAAGGTTTGCAACCATTGTATTCCTAATACTACATCGAATCCTCCCAGCGGTACTGCAAAGAGATCTGATTCTAAGTTATACTCTTGCATATGTTACTTGACCTTGTGACATTTTCCCACATTGTCAATCTTCTTTCCGTATGCTACCATAACCTTCATGTTAGGTACTAGAAAAATAAATAGTTTAAATACTTTAGCAAGGTTGGTGTTAATGAATTTATGGGTGCAGCCAGTGTCAATGAGAACTGTGACATTATTCTTTTTGATATGTCCTTTAATATTCAATGTTTGCGGTTGGGATAATCTGGTAATAGTGGATAATGAGATTTTTGGGGTGTCGTCCTCAATTTCTGTTTGGTATTCTTGTTGACTACTCGCATAGTTTTCAATTGGTTCCTTGACTTCAAACTCTTATTCTTCTACTTCATAGGCATACAACTCATTTTGTAAGAATTTTTTATTAGGACCCCATTTGTCCCCATAGAACTTACATTTCCCTTCCTTTATTCTCTGGGCCACTAAACCAGGATTGATTCCTTCGCTAAGTTGTGGTGGTGTATATCTTGGATTTCCTATGTATGTTGATTGGAGGGGCCTGTTTTTGGAGTCGTCTTTGTTGAAATTTGTATGAACAGATTTCTTTAATTTGCTTTCAATAATCCTGGATTTACGTCGTGCTTCCTCCATGGTAGACATGTTATGTAACTCTAGTTCATCACGAATGTGTTGTTTTATACCATGTATGTAGGTATTTCGTTGTTGGTCATCAGTTAACTCTAGAAATTGAGTTGACAACGCTTCCCACTCACAGGTGTACTCATCAACACTGATTTTTTGTTGTAACCTTGTGATTTTGGCAAAGAAGTATTTTTCTTCGATGCCCTAGAATCTTTTGAGGAGGTCATTCCTAAAGCAAACCCAGTTGTAAGAATAGATTCTTGCAGTATTCTTCCACAATAAGTACTAGTTGTAAGCGGTGCCTTCTATTTGCGTGGAGGCCATCGTAATGGATGTTGTGGATGTCTAGGTAATCCTCGGCTTTTTTAATCCATGCTATGCACTGTTGTTCATCCCCATCATATTTGGGTAAGTCAACTTTCACCCGTATTTGGTTTCCTTGTGTGGATGAGGTTGTGGAAGACATGTTGAATAGAGGTTTGTGATGATTCGACTACTTAGGTTTTTTAAGTGAGTTCGGTTGCGGATAATTTGATGTTTGTAACCTAACTAGGATGACATTTAAAACTTCTTGATTTTTGTTTTGTTCTGCCTATAGAGTAAGGATGGTATTCTCTATTCATGAAATTATTTATGTCCAGTTTGATGTCAAAGCGTCACCGGTTTGTCTGATCCTTGCTTGGAGGTCTTCGTAGTTCTTGTTAATCTTCTCATTGATCTGCTTGAGATAAGCATTGAAGTCACCCATTTATTTGGTGATGGTTGTAATTTCCCTACTTAAAACCTTAATTTCCCTACTCTGTCAGTGCACCGAATGGTAGATTTTGTAATTCAGAAATTTTAATATAAATTTGCAGAATTGAAGAGTGTTCAGGTCTGTACAATAGACTTTGGACATCACAACTCCACACTGCTTCCCATGTCACTTCTCCCACTACACTGCATATACCTATTCCCACCTCCCCTCTATCCCCTCAAACTTCCTCCATGCATCCCTCTCCCCACATAATAATAATAATATTATTATAATTATAAAAACAATTGTGGTTGGATAGCATCATTTTGCAGAGGCAGAGTGGGAAGAGGAGATAAATCAAGAGTGATTTAAGATTTCAAAATCCATTCCACTAACAAATTTATATCTGGGACCATTGAGATTTTGGAGTCTGCACCGTGGAAACTTACTTTCATGCTGCTGGGTCACCAAACCGTGAAACTAGGGAATATCAATCCATATTCCGACCAAAGGATTAATAAATTTGCAGAGGTTATTTTCAGTCATAAAATAAGGTTATTTACTTTTTATAACACTTTGGGACAGCTCATAATAGTTTGAGATCAATTTAGGAAAATAAGGCAGTTTTGGCCCAGGGGGAACCTGCGCATTGGAGGATTCCAAAAGATAGTATTGACACAACTAAAAGAGGTTCTGTATTTATTTATGGGGGCTTGGGTCTTTCATTGACCCACATGAACTTACGTATCAGTTTTTGGGTGATCAGAACTTTGTTTATTCAAGAAATGGAAAAACTAGTTATTTTCCAATGAAAATCTAGACTAGGTTGACTTAAAACGAGTAAATCTCAGCCACTTAGAATCATATTGGAATTAAAATTTCATAGAATTTTTATGATATCATATTACAACCAATAAAATTAAAATTACTCTCATCAATTAACTATAACACTCTCTTCAACATTATGCATCATTACAATGTATTTTATTGACATAATACAAGGAAGGGCATGGAGGTTTGAACCCTTAGATATGGAAAAATATTGGACCTATTAATGAAATATGATATACAGTAATGGATGGCTGTAGGCTTCTATAAAATCCTAAATCAACTCATAGCTCCAATGTAACCTGCAATGAGAAGGGGAGAAAAGGGGAAGGGGAGAGAGGGAATGAGGACCTTAGGGCGCATCTCCCTGTTGGAGACATTTACCACCATACACACTCTTTTTGGTAACATTGGCCTTGTTAAACAACTATACTAAGTATTATTGACATAATTTACATCATTGGAGAATTAATTGACATCATCCAGTCACACCCACTCCTACCTTCAGTCAAGGAGGCTAACGTAGCCTTCTCCTACATTCAAGGAGGCTAATTGGAGCACTCCGAGGGTGATCTGAGTTATATTAATGCACCTAATTGCTAACTTATGGTTACAATCAGTTAAATAGGGAATTGAAGGTGCCTCCTTTCATTTAATTTATTATTTAATGATTAATTAATGAACTGGAGTCAACAGGGGCGCCTCCACCAACTTCTGATGTTCAGTTCAACTTTAGTTAACCTCATTGGGGTTCATTGGAGTCATTGAAGTGCTAACACTTGATGGTTGGCTTGCTATGACATGTGTATGATCTCTTTCAGTTGAGACTCAGTGATTTATTGCACTCCAACTTTAGTTAAATCTCAGTTGAGTCAATTAGGGTTTTGATCAATGGTTAACTGGAGTGTTGACTATGGATTACATTCACTTAAGCTAGACTCACTCATTCACTTTGAATGACCTCCTTGAGGATTCAAATTTCTCATTCATTCATGCTTGTAGCATGACATTGTATTGTAATTATTCATTCTTCATTGAATATATAGAGCGGCTACTCATTCTGTAGTCCGATTACACCATTTCATGAGTTATTTGTTGATTAATCTTTGATGAGACTGATGTTTAGTCCCTAGATCAATGTGCAAGATAAATACTCCCAAGAGCCTGAGGAACAACACTCATAAAGGAATCCTTAGCTTCATAAACATCAACATAATAAACATCCAAACTAAGAAATGGAGCTCCAATTGTCTTTAAATAAACCTGGGTGACTTGTTGAGCAAGTCAATCACTTGCTAAGCAAGTTACTACTTGCTAAACCCTAACCCTAGCCACAAATTCACCCTCCTTGAAGAAATTAGAATGTGTAAGACAATAAATATGTTTCTCTTTCATCCATATTCATCTAATTTGGAAACTTTACTTTCCTTGACCCATAGTTTCTATTTTTCCTTATGACAATTTTTCTTTCCTTTTCTATTTTTATGGCTGAACTCCAAAAAGGAAACTATATCCTCTGTAAATTGTTGCCTCTTTTGTATTTGACTTCTTTTTTCATATATTTTGGCACTTTCCCTTTTACTTTCTGATTGATTTTGTCATACAGTTTCTAATTTTCCTACTTGGCAAGTTGGCTTGCCCAAGTGGCCCTCCTGTTATAGCGGATTTCACCACACTAGGTGAATCACACATTGTATGGCCTTCCCCTATCCCGCTGCAGACTCATTATTCCCTATGGACCATTTATTGTCTTTTGATGTATCATTGACCATCCCTAAAAACATTAGAAAAAGGATATACGCGGCCTTTTTCCCGATAACCGCGTACATACGTGGATATTCCCTCTATAGTCGCGTACATCGGGATGTGTGCATAATCCAAAACTGTTGGACCGTTCCTTGACTTGGATCCGACTCATATGACTCCTGGCCTTCCATATGCCTTGAGATCGCACGGATTCGACCTTTCAGTATCACTTTGGAAAGCTATATAAGGAACCATTGAGACATTGAAAGCATAAGAGAGAATTGAGAGTACCGAAACTATAGTCCATTGTTGCCAGAACTATACTTGAGTCTGCATCCCTTTGTCCCTTTGGAGCACTGTTGTGTTCTTCCCAATATTGCCTTTGTTAGTGAGCTTGCTATCAGATTGATGGAGGATTGAGGTGGTGGAGGCCCAAGTCATAGGAATTTCTCTCTGTAACAGAATTGGCGACTCCGCTGGGGAGTTCCTAGTAATTGTCCTTTGGGGGTTGATCTTTTGGCATTCAATGTATTTGAAGTGCTCTCTCTCTCTTGTTTCTATGTCGGGTATGGGGGCATGTATGCCTGGTAGAGCCTGATTGGTGTGAATTTAGTCTCAGCCTGTCTGTTTGCCTGGAATTTTTGCATCTTTTTCTTCCTGTATGCGGGTTTGTCACTTACAGTCGCGTATACACGCGGGTTCCTCTGGAATTTCCGCGTATACACGCAGGTTCACTGCGCACAGTCACGTATACCCTGGTTTTTTCCCTTTTGTGGAAGATAGTGGATTGCTGGGTGAATGCTGTTAGTTGCTGAGTCTCCTTTGGCACTGCCTGAGTCTGTTAAGGCCTCTGTTTTTGACCAGAAACGTTTTTTTAGCCTA